>JAIRCJ010000119.1:172572-266127 GCA_020883675.1 Bruguiera gymnorhiza
AGTGTTCAAGGCATCATGAACCAATGGTGAAAGGAAGGATATTGGCATTACAATCTAGATAGAAGGCATTTGGTAGTAATGAGGTGAGTTGGAATGCAACAAAGCGTAATAAGAGGCAGCTAAGAAGAAAAACTAGAGAAAAAACTCCATTTTTGATAAGCAGACTTGATTTAAAGCCCAAAGTTCTGATAGCAGCCAATGTTAAACACAAAGAGTGCAATGAAACTCACAATGAAAAGAATGAATTGAAGACCTCCAGAAACATAATTCAGGTCTAACAAAATTAAAACCTTGGCCCAATGCTGGAAGGATCAAGAACTTAAGGTATAATCCTATACACACTTTTCAAATCTTCATGAACCAAAGGTGGATGGAAGGATATTGGCATTACAATTTAGAAAGAAGAGATTTGGCAGTAATGAGCCGAGTTGGAATACAACAAAATGTAATAAGAGGCAGCTAAGATGAAATACTAGAGAAAAAACTCCATTTTTGATTAGCAAACCTGATTTAAAGCCCAATGCACTCATAGCAGCCAGTGTTAAACACAGAGAATGCAATGAAACTCACAATGAAAAGAAGGAATTGAAGACCACAAGAAACATAATTTTGGTTTCACAAAAGTAAAGCCTTGGTGCAATGCTGAAAGGAACAAGAACTTAAGGTGTAATCCTATACACACTGTTCAAAACTTCATAAACCAATGGTGGAAGGAAGCATATTGGCATTCCAATCTAGAAAGAAGATATTTGGTAGTAATGAGCCGAGTTGGAATTCAACAAAACATAATAAGAGGTAGCTAAGAAGAAAAACTAGAGAAAAAACTTCCATTTTGATAAGCAAACCTGATTTAAAGCCCAAAACACTCATAACACCCAATGTTACACACAAAGAATGCAATGAAACCCTCAATCAAAAGAAGGAATTGAAGATCCCAAGAAACATCATTGAGGTTTCACGAAAGCAGAAACTTGGCCCAATGCTCAAAGGAACAAGAACTTAAGGTATAATCCCACAACCACTGTTCAAAGCATCATGAACCAATGGTCAAAAGAAAGATATTTGCATTACAATCTAGAAAGAAGATATTTGGTGGTAATGAACCTTGTTGGAATGCAACAAAACATAATAAGAGGCAGTTGAGATGAAAAGCTAGAGAAAAAACTCCAATTTTGATAATCAAACCAAATTTAAAGCCTAAAGCTCTCATAGTGCCTAATGGTAAACATAAAGAATGCAATGAAACTAACAATGAAAAGAAGGAATTGAAGGCCCCAAGAAATATAATTGAGGTTTAACAAAAGAAAAACCCTAGCCTAAAGCTCAAAGGAACAAGAACTTAAGGTATAATCCTATAACCAGTGTTCAAAGCATCATGAACCAATGGTAAAAGGAAGGATATTGGCATTACAATCTACAAAGAAGATATTTGGTAGTAATGAGCCAAGTTCGAAAGCAACAATACACAAGAAGAGGTAGCTAAGAAGAAGAACTACAAAAATAAACTCTCATTTTGATAAGCAAACCTGATTTAATGCGTCAAGCTCTCATAGCATCCAATGCTAAACACAATGAATGCAATGAAACCCATAGTCAAAAGGAGGAATTGAAAACCCTAAGAAACATAATTAAGATTTAACAAAAGGAGAACCTTTGCCTAATGCCCATAAGAACAAGAACTTAAGGTATAATCCTATAGGCCACTCTTCAAAGCATGATGAACCAAAGGTAAAAGGAAAGATATTGGCATTAGAATCTAGAAAGAAGACATTTGGTGGTAATGAGCTGTGTTGGAATACAGCAAAACGTAATAAGAGGCAGCTAAGAAGAAAAAGTCAAGAAATATTCCAATTTGATATGCAAACTTGATTTAAAGCCCAAAGCTCTCATAGCACCAATGTTAAATACAAAGAATGCCATGAAACCCACAATCAAAAGAAGGAATTGAAGACCACAAGAAACATAATAAAGGTTTAACAAAAGTAAACCCTTGGCCCAATGCTGAAGGAAACAATAACTTAAGGTATAATCCTATACCTATTGTTCAAACCATCATGAACCAAAGGTGAAAGGAAAGATATTGGCCTTACAATCTAGAAAGAAGATATTTGGTTCTAATGCGTTGAGTCGGCATGCAACTGAAGGCAAGAAGAGGTAGCTAAGAAGAAGAACTAGAAAAAAAACAACAATTTTGATAAGCAAAACTGATATAAAGCCTGAAGCTCTCATAGCACCCAATGTTAAACACAAAGAATGCAATGAAACCCATAATCGAAAGGAGCAATTGAAAACCCTAAGAAACATAATTGAGATTTAACAAAAGGAGAACCTTAGCCCAATGCTCAAAGGAAAAGAACTTCAGGTATAATCCTGTAACCACTGTTCAAAGCATGATGCACGAAAGGTGAAAGGAAAGATATTGGCATTAGAATCTAGAAAGAAGATATTTGGTGGTAATAAGGCGTGTTGGAATGCAACAAAACATAATAAGAGCACTCAATGTTAAACACAAAAAATGCAACGAAACCCACATTCAAAAGAAGGAATTAAAGACCACAAGAAACATAGTTGAGGTTTAACAAAAGTAAAACCTTGGGCCAATGCTCAAAGGAACAAGAACTTAAGGTATAATCCTGTAACCACTATTCAAAAAAAGATGAACCAAAGGAGAAAGGGAAGATATTGGCTATACAATCTAGGAAGAAGACATCTCATGATAATGAGCCATGTTGGAAAGCAACAAAACGTAATAAGAGGCAGCTAAGAAGAAAAACTAGAGAAAAACTCCAATTTTGATAAGTAAACCTGATTTAGAGCCCAAAGCTCTCCTACCATCCAATGTTAAGCACAAAGACAGCAATGAAACTCACAATGAAAAGAAGGAATTAAAGACACCAAGAAACATAATTGAGGTTTAACAAAAGAAAAACCTTGGTCCAAAGCTCAAACGAACAAGAACCTAAGGTATAATCCTATAACCAGTGTTCAAAGGATCGTGAACCATTGGTGAAAGGAAGGATATTGGCACTACAATCTACACAGAGGATACTTGGTAGTAATGAGGCGAGTTGGAAAGCAACTAAACGTAATAAGAGGCAGCAAAGATCAAAAACTAGAAAAAAAAACACCAATTTCGATAAGCAAACTAGATTTAAAGTCCAAAGCTCTCATAGCACCCAATGGTAAACATAAAGAATGCAATGAAACTCACAATGAAAAGAAGGAATTGAAGGCCCTAAGAAACATAATTGAGGTTTAACAATAGAAAAACCCTAGCCTAAAGATTAAAGCAAGAAGGAATTAAGGTATAATCATATAACCAGTGTTCAAAGCATCATGAACTAATGGTGAAAGGAAGGATATTGGTAGAAAGAAGAGATTTGGAAGTAATGAAGTGAGTTGGAATGCAACAAAACATAATAAGAAGCAGCAAAGAAGAAAAACTAGAGAAAAAAACTCCAATTTTGATAAGCAAACCTAATTTAAAGCCCAAAGCTCTCATATCACCCAATGGTAAACATAAAGAATGCAATGAACCCACATTGAAAAGAAGGAATTGAAGACCACAAGAAACATTGTTGAGGTTTAAAAAAAGTAAAACCTTGCCCAATGCTCAAACGAACAAGAACTTAAGGTATAATCTGGTAACCACTGTTCAAAGCATGATGAACCAAAGGTGAAAGGAAAGATATTGGCATTAGAACCTATAAATAAGACATTTGGTGGTGTGTTGGAATGCAACAAAATGTAATAAGAGGCAGCTAAGAAGAAAAACTAGAGAAAAAACTCCAATTTTGATAAGCAAACCTGATTTAAAGCCCAAAGCTCTTATAGCGGCCAGTGTTAAACACAGACAATGCAATGAGATTCACAATGAAAAGAAGGAATTGTAGACCCCAAGAAACATAACTCAGGTTTAACAAAAGAAAAACCTTGGCTGAATGCTTAAAGGAACAAGAACTTAAGGTATAATCCTATAACAAGTGTTCAAAGCATCATGAACCAATGGTGAGAGGAAGGATATTGGCATTCCAATCTAGAAAGAAGAGATTTGGTAGTAATGAGGCGAGTTGGAATGCATGAAAACGTAATAAGAGGCAGCTAAGAAGAAAAACTCAGAGAAAAAACTTCAATTTTGATAAGCAAACCTTATTTAAAGCCCAAAGCTCTCATAGCAGCCAGTGTTAAACACAGACAATGCAATGAAACTCACAATGAAAGGAAGGAATTGAAGACCCCAAGAAACATAATATAGGTTTAACAAAAGAAAAACCTTGGCCAAATGCTCAAAGGAATAAGAACTTAAGGTATAATCTTATAACAAGTGTTCAAAGCATCATAAACCAATGGTGAAAGGAAGGATATTGGCATTACAATATAGAAAGAAGAGCTTTGGTAGTAATGAGGCGAGTTGGAATGCATCAAAACGTAATAAGAGGCAAGTAAGAAGAAAAACTAGAGAAAAAACTCCAAGATTGATAAGCAAACCTGATTTAAAGACCAAAACTCTCATAGCAGCAAGTGTTAAACAAAGAGAATGCAATGAAGCTCCCAATGAAAAGAAGGAATTGAAGACCCTAAGAAACATAATTCAGGTTTAACAAAAGAAAAACCTTGGCCCAATGCTTAAAGGATCAAGAACTTAAGGTAAAATCCTATAACCATTGTTCAAAGCTTCATGAACTAATGGTGAAAGGAAGGATATTTGCATTACAATCTAGAAAGAAGACATTTGGTAGTAATGAGGTGAGTTTGAATGCAACAAAATGTAATAAGAGGCAGCTAAGAAGAAAAACTAGAGAGAAAACTCCAATTTTGATAAGCAAACCTGATTGAAAGCCCAAAGCTTTCATAGCCTCAGTGTTAAAAACAAAGAATGCAATGAAACCAACATTCAATAGAAGGAATTGAAGACCACAAGAAAGATAGTTGAGGTTTAACAAAAGTAAAACCTTGGCCTAATGCTCAAAGGAATAAGAACTTAAGGTATAATCCTATAACCACTGTGCAAAGCATGATGAACCAAAGGTGAAAGGAAAGATATTGGAATACAATATAGAAAGAAGATGTTTGGTGGTAATGAGCCTTGTTGGAATGCAACAAAACGTAATAAGATGCAGCTAAGAAGAAAAACTAGAGAAAAACTGCAATTTTGATAAGCAAACCTGATTTAAAGTCCATTGCTCTCATAGCACCAATGTTAAAGACAAAGGCTGCCATGAAACCCACACTTAAAAGAGGGAATTGAACACCAGAAGAAACATAGTAGAGTTTCAACAAAAGCAAACCCTTGGCCCAATACTGAAGGAAACAAGAACTTAATGTATAATCTTATACCAAATGTTCAAACCATCATGAATCCAAGGTGAAAGGAAAGATGTTGGCATTGCATTCTAGAAAGAAGATATTTGGTAGTTATGAGCTGAGTTGGAGCGTGACGAAATGCAAGATGAGGTAACTAAGAAAAAGAACTAGAGAAACAACGTCAGTTTTGATAAACAAACCTGATTTAAAGCCCGAAACTCTCATAGCACCCAATGTTAAACACAAAGAATGCAATGAAACACATAATCAAAAGGCACAATTGAAAACCCTAAGAAACATAATTAAGGTTTAACAAAAGGAGAACCTTGGCCCAATGCTCAAAGGAACAAGAACTTAAGGTATAATCTGGTAACCATTGTTCAAAGCATGATGAACCAAAACCGAAAGGAAAGATATTGGCATTAGAATCTAGAAAGAAGACATTTGATCGTATTGAGCTGTGTTGGAATGCAACAAAATGTAATAAGAGGCAGCTAAGAAGAAAAAGTAGAGAAAAACTTCAATTTTGATAAGCAAACCTGATTTAAAGCCCAAAGCCTTCATAGCATCAATGTTAAACACAAAGACTGCAATGAAACCAACATTCAAAAGAAGGAATTAAAGACCACAAGAAACATAGTTGAGGTTTAACAAAAGTAAAACCTTGGCCCAATGCTCAATGGAACGAGAGCTTAAAGTATAATCCTGTAACCATTGTTCAAAGCATGATCAACCAAAGGTGAAAGAAAAGATATTGGCAATACAATCTAGAAAGAAGACATTTGGTGGTAATGAGCCGCGTTGGAATGCAACAAAACGTAGTAAGAGGCAGCTAAGAAGAAAAACTAGAGAAAAACTCCAATTTTGATAACCAAACCTGATTTAAAACCAAAAGCTCCCGTAGTACCCAATGTTAAATACAAAGAATGCAATGAAACCCAAAATCAAAAGGAGGAATTGAAAACCCCAAGAAACATAATTGAGGGTTAACAAAAGTAAAATCTTGGCCCAATGCTCAAAGGAACAAGAACTTAAGGTATAATCCTATAACCACTGTTCAAAGCATGATGAACCAAAACTGAAAGGAAAGATATTGGCATTAGAATCTAGAAAGAAGAGATTTGGTGGCAATAAGGCATGTTGGAATGCAACAAAACATAATAAGATGCAACTAAGAAGAAAAACTTCAATTTTTATAAGCAAACCTGCTTTAAAGCTCAAAGCTCTTATAGCACCAATCTAAACATAAAGAATACCATGAAACCCATAATCAAAAGAAGGAAATGAACACCACAAGAAACTTAGTGAGGTTTAACAAAAGTAAACCCTTGGCCCAATGCTGATGGAAACAAGAACATAAGGTATAATCCTATACCGATTGTTCAAACCATCATGAACCAAAGGTGATAAGAAAGATATTGGCATTACAATCTAGAAAGAAGATATATGGTAGTAATGAGCCAAGTTGGAATGCTACAAGATGCAAGAAGAGGTAGCTTAGAAGAAGAACTAGAGAAAAAACACCAATTTTAATAAGCAAACTTGATTTAAAGCCCGAAGCTCTCATAGTACCCAATGTTAAACACAAAGGATGCAATGAAACCCACAATCAAGAGGAGGAATTGAAAACTCCAAGAAACATAATTGAGATTTAACAAAAGGAGAACCTTGGCCCAATGCTCAAAGGAACAAGAACTTAAGGTATAATCCTGTAACACTGTACAAAGCATGATGAACCAAAGGTGAAAGGAAAGATATTGGCATTAGAATTTTGAAAGAAGACATTTGGTGGTAATGAGCCATGTTGGAATGCAACAAAATGTAATAAGAGGCAGCTAATAAGAAAAACTAGAGAAAAAACTCCAATTTTGATATGTAAACCTGATTTAAAGCCCAAAGCTCTCGTAGCACTCAATGTTAAACACAAAGAATCCAATGAAACCCCAATCAAAAGAAAGAATTGAAGACCATAAGAAACATAGTTGAGGTTTAACAAAAGTAAAACCTTGACCTAATGTTGAAGGGAACAAGAACTTAAGGTATAATTGCATACTGAATGTTCAAACCATCATGAACCAAAAGTGAAAGGAAAGATATTGGCATTACAATCTAGAAAGAAGAGATTTGGTAGTAATGAGCCGAGTTGGAAATCAACAAAAAGTAATAAGAGGCAGCTAAGAAGAAAAACTAGAGAAAAAACTCCGATTTTGAAAAGCAAACTTGATTTAAAGCCCAAAGCTCTCATAGCTCCCAATATTACACACAAAGAATGCAATGAAACCTAGAATCAAAAGAAGGAATTGAAGACCCCAATAAACATCATTAAGGTTTCACGAAAGCAGAACCTTGGCCCAATGATCAAAAGAACAAGAACTTAAGGTATAATCCTACAACCACTATTCCAAGCATCATGAACCAATGGTGAATGGAAAGATATTGGCATTAGAATCTTGAAAGAAGACATTTGGTGGTAATGAGTCGTGTTAGAATGCAACAAAACGTAATAAGAGGCAGCTAAGAAGAAAAACTAGAGAAAAATCTCCAATTTTGATATGCAAACCTGATTTAAAACACAAAGCTCTTATAACACCCAATGTGAAACACAAAGCATGCAATGAAACCCACAATCAAAAGAAGGAATTGAAGACCACAAGAAACATAGTTGAGGTTTAACAAAAGTAAAACCTTGGCCCAATGCTGAAGGAAACAAGAACTTGAGGTATAATCCTATACCAACTGTTCAAACCATCATGAATCAAAGGTTAAAGGAAAGATATTGGCATCACAATCTAGAAAGAAAAGATTTGGTTGTAAAGAGCTAAGTTGGAATGCAACAAAACGTAATAAGACACTACTAAGAAGAAGAACTAGAGAAAAAACTCCAATTTTGAGAAGCAAACCTGATTTAAAGCCCAAGGCTCTCATAGCAACCAATGTTAAACCCAAAGAATGCAATGAAACCCATAATCAAAAGAAGGAATTAAAGACCCCAAGAAACATAAACGATGTTTAACAAAAGTAAAACCTTGGCCCAATGTTGAAAGGGACAAGAACTTAAGGTATAATCCTATACGCACTGTTTAAAGCTTCATGAACCAAAGGTGAAAGGAAGGATATTGGCATTACAATCTAGAAAGAAGAGATTTGGTAGTAAAGAGTCGAGTTTGAATGCAACAAAACGTAATAAGAGGCAGCTAAGAAGAAAAAATAGAGAAAAAACTCCAATTTTCATAAGCAATCCTGATTTAAAGCCCAAAGCTCTCATAGCAACCAATGTTAAACATAGAGAATGTAATGAAACTCACAATGAAAAGAAGGAATTAAAGACCCCGAGAAACAAAATGGTTGTTTAACAAAACTGAAACCTTGGCCCAAAACTCAAAGGAACAAGAACTTATGGTATAATCCTATAACCAGTGTTCAAAGCATCATGAGCCAATGGTGAAAGGAAGGATATTGGCATTACAATCTTGAGAGAAGGGATTTGGTAGTAATGAGCCGAGTTGGAAAGCAACAAAATGAAATAAGAGGCAGCTAAGAAGATGAACAAGAGAAAAAACCCCAATTTTGATAATCAAACTTGACTTCAAGCTCAAGGCTCTCATAGCACCCAATGTTAAACACAAAGAATGCTATGGAACCCATAATGAAAAGAGGGAATTGAAGACCCCAAGAAACATAATTGAGGTTTAACAAAAGTAAAACCTTTGCCCCACGCTCAAAGGAATGAGAACATAAAGTATAATGTTATAGCCACAGTTCAAAATATCATGAACCAAAGGTGAAAGGAAGGATATTGGCATTACAATCTAGAAAGAATTTGGTAGTAATAAGCCAAGTTGGAATGCAACAAAACGTAATAAGAGGCAACTAAGATGAACAACTATGAAAAAAAAAAACTTGAATTTTGAGTAGCAAACTTGATTTAAAGCCCAAAGCTCTCATAGCACCGAATGTTAAACACAAAGAATGAAAAGAAGCCCACAATCAAAAAAAGGAATTAAAGACCCCAAGAAACATCATTAAGGATTAACAAAAGTGGAACCTTGGCCCAATGCTAAAAGGAACAAGAACTTAAGGTATAATCCTATACCAACAGTTCAATGCATCATGATCCAAAGATGAAAGGAAGGATATTGGCATTAAAATCTAAAAAGAAGAGATTTGGAAGTAATGAGCCAAGTTAGAATGCAACAAAATGTAAACAGAGGCAGCTATGAAGAAGAAGGTGAGAAAAAACTCTTATTTTGATAAGCAAACCTGATTTAAAGCCCAAAGCTCTCATAACACCCAATGTTAAACACAAAGAATGCAATGAAACCCACAATGAATATAAGGATTTGAAGACCCTAAGAAACATAATTAAGGCTTAACAAAAGTAAAACCTTGGCCCAATGCTGAAAGAAACAAGAACTTAAGGTATAATCCTATACCCACAGTTCATAGCATTTGAAACAAAGGGGAAAGGAAGGATACTGGCATTAAAATCTAGAAAGAAGAGATTTGGTAGTAATGAGCCAAGGTGATAATGGTACAAGAGTGATGGGTTTTTCATTCATTAGAAAGGAATATCGATTCTTGAATCCATCGTGCATAACTCATCTATCAAACTGCCATGGCCTTCCTAATAGAATATGGCCTGCTTGCATAGGTACAACATCACATAAAACTTCATCATGATACCTTCCAATAGAAAATGACACGAGCACTTGCTTATCTACTTTAACTTCACCACTCTCATTCAACCATTGAAGCTTATATGGTTTAGGATGCTTCATAGTAGGTAAATTCAGCTTCTCAACCATAGTTGTGCTAGCAACATTAGTGCAACTCCCACCATCAATAATCATACTATATACCTTATCTTTGATGAGACATCTCGTCTGAAAGATGTTATCTTGTTGCCCCTCATTTTCTTCTTTCACTTGCACATTCAATGCTCGCCTTGTGATGAGAGCTACTCCATTAGCCGGATACTTCTCTCCATCACTTTCACCCTCTAATGATGGCACAAAATCATCATCTTTGTGGTCATAGGCATGTCTCAATTGCCTTCTTGCTTTAGAAGCCTCATATTCTTCATGCCTTCTTTGCAACTCTGCTATTGTATTAGCTTGCTCCTCCATTCCATCTCTCATATCATCAAATCTGGTATTCATGTGCTCAAATTGTTGTTGTATAGCTTTGATCATGAAGGACATGTCAACAGCTCCCCCCTAAGTAGCACCTTTGCGTTTTGAAGTCATATTATTTTTTTTGATTTAGAGCCGGGCTCTGATACCAACTGATGCAAAAAACCCCAAAAGGATGTGGCTTAGGGACCCAACGCACACAATGAATCAAAGAACAACCAGGAAAGCTAAATCAGAGTTTAATAACACAAACCCTAGACCCAATATTCAAAGGAACACGAACCTAGGGTATTTAAGAAGGATATAGACGCCACACTCCAGAAAAGGAAGGAATTGGGAGTGATAAGTCGATTTGAATGCCACAATAAGAAGTACCTCTTGATAAGTTCTTTAGTTCTTAAAAGAACTGAGGGAGAAAAACCCTTGCTTTCTATTTCACTCAAAGTTGTCTTATTTCCAAAGCTTACAAGGGGTGCCTATTTATAGGCTTAGATAGCAATCCTAAAGAGGAAAATTTCCTATTTAGGAGAAATCCCTATTTTGGAGGATTTTCGGACTAATTCCAGCACATACAATGAACTCCTATTTAGGAGTGATGCTATTACTTAGTTTGACCAATTAAGTAGTCCAATTATTTTTACTAGGCCTAAACTCTCTTTAAAACTTAAATTCGCACCATTGGAAGCTTGGTTGGCCTGAATGTCTTGAATCAGCCCATTCAGTGCTTCTTTAATCTTTTTGGCTCTAGCTCTTGTTATTGGGCCTTCTGGAATGTACAATGGACCTCTTGCATCCATTGAAGCCCTAGCTTGTGTTATTGGGCCTTCTGGAATGTGCAATGGACCTCTTGCACCCATTGAACCTCTAGCTCGTCTTATTGGGCCTTCTGGAATGTACAATGGACCTTTTGCATCCATTGAAGCCTTCCACCCTCCATCTCTTCGATTCTCATCATGATGATGTAGGGAAAGGTCTGAATGAATTTGATCAACTTGGCATGTCTTTTTTTCAACTTTCCTTGTACAAGTAGGACAGGAACTGCACAAGGACTCATGCTTTCCCTTACATTACCTTTTTAAATAAGTTCCTCAACTTGTCTTTGAAGCTCCTTTATCTCTTTAGGATTACTCTTATATGTTGGTTGGTTTGGGATGGATGCACCAGGGATAAAATCAATTTGATGCTCAATTCCTCTCTTAGGTGGCAATCCACTTAGGTCATTGTTAGGGAATACATCTTCAAACTCCTGGAATAAAACAGCAACAACACTAGGCAAAGATGGCTCAAACTTGTTAGTGTTAAAATTAGCCTCTTTGTAGGTAAGTATGATTGTAGGTTGTTTGGCAAAACTTGCTCTTTTGACATCACTTTCTTTTGCATAGAAACTTTTTATTGTCTTCTCTTTGTCTTGTGTTCTCACGTTTTCTCCTATTTTTTCTCTTTTTTCAATCTCTCTTTTCTGTTCACTCTCATTTTTAATCCTTAATTAATCTTTATAAGTTTGTTGAGGTGATAATGGTACAAGAGTAACAGATTTTTCATTCATTACAAAGGAAGATCAATTCTTGAATCCATCATGCATAACTCGCCTGTCAAACTGTTGTGGCCTTCCTAATAGAATATGACCCGCTTGCAAAGGTACAACATCACATAAAACTTCATCATGGTAACTTCCAATAGAAACTGACACGAGTACCTACTTATTTACCTTGACTTCATTACTCTCATTCATCCATTGAAGCTTATATGGCCTAGGATGCTCCATAGTAGGTAAATTCAGCTTCTCAACCATAGTTGTGCTAGCAACATTAGTGTGACTCCCACCATCAATAATCATACTATGTACCTTATCTTTGATCAGACACCTCATCTAAAAGATGTTATCTCATTGCACCTCAATTTCTTCCTGCACTTGCCCATTCAATGCTTGCCTTGCAATGAGAGCTACTCCATTAACCAGATACTTCTCTCCATCACTTTCACCCTCTAATGAAGGCACAGAATCATCATCTTCATGGTCATAGGCACATCTCAATTGCCTTCTTACTTTAGGAGCCTTCTATTCTTCGTGCCTCCTTTGCAACTCTGCTATTGTATTAGCTTGCTCATCCATCCTCTCCTTGATATCATCAAATCCAGTATTCAGAAGCTTAAATTGTAGTTGCATAGCTTTGATCATAAAGGACATATCACTAGCTCCCTCCTGAGCTGCACCTTTGGAAGCCATAGTATTACTTCTGATTTAGAGCCAGGCTCTGATACCAACTAATACGAAAAACCCCAAAAGACACGGCTTAGGAATCAAAGAACAACCAGAAAAGCTAAATTAGAATTTAATAACACAAACCCTCAACCTAAAATTCGAAGGAACATAAACTTAGGGTATTTAAGAAGGATATGAATGCCACACTCTAGAAAAGAAAAAAATTGGGAGTGATAAGTCAATTGGAAGGCCACAAGAAGAAATAACTCTTGATAAGTTCATTAGTTCTCAAAAAAACCAAGGGAGAAAAACCCTTACTTTCTATTTTACTCAAAGTTTTCTGATAAATTTTCTGATGTATTGTCTGATATTACAAGAGGTGCCTATTTATAGGCTAAGATAGCAATCCTAAAGAGGCATCAATTCCTACTTAGGACAATTCCTTATTTAGGAAGAATTCTTATCTAGGGACAAATTCTTACACAGAAAATAAACTTCTAATTTGGAGGTGACAAAACGTAAGAAAAGGCTCCTAAGAAGAAGAACGAGAAAAAAAACTCCAATTTTGATCATAAAACCCAATCTTGAACCCAAAGAATGCTATGAAACCCACCATCAAAAAAAGGATTTGAAGACCCCAAGAAACATAAATGATGATTAACAAAAGTAAAACCATGGCTGAATGCTCAAAGGAATGCAACAAAACATAATAAGAGGCAGCTAAGAAGAAGAACTAAAGAAAAAACTCCAATTTTAAGAAGCACAAAGAATTTAAAGCCCAGAGCACTCATAGCACCAAATGTTACACACAAATAATGAAATGAAGCCCACAATGAAAAGAAGCAATTGAATACCCCAAGAAACATAATTGAGGTTTATCAAAAGTAAAACCTTGACCCAATGCTGAAGGAGCAATAACCTAAGGTATAATCCTATACCCAGAGTTCAAAGCATCATGAACCAAAGTTGAAAGGCAAGTTATTGGCATTACAATCTAGAAAGAAGAGATTTGCTACTAATGAGCCGAGTTGGAATGAAACTAAACATAATAAGAGGCAGCTAAGAAGAAAGACCAAAGAAAAAACTCCAATTTTGAGAAACAAACTTGATTTAAAGCCCAAACCCATAACCAAAAGAAGGAATTGAAAACCCCACGAAACATAAATGATGTCTAATAAAACTAAAACCTTGGCCTAATACTTAAAGGAACAAGAACTTGAGGTATAGCCCTATACCTACAAGACAAAGCATCATGAACCAATGGTGAAAGGAAGGATATTGGCATTACCATCCAAAAAGAAGAGATTTGGTAGTAATGAAGCGAGTTGGAATGCAACAAAATGGAGTACAAGGCAGCTAAGAAGAAGAACTAGAGAAAAAACTTCAATTTGAAGAAGCAAACCTGATTTAAAGCCAAAGCTCTCATAGCACCCAATGTTAAATGCAAAGAATGCAATGGAACCCACAATCAATAGAAGGAATTGAAGACCCCAAGAAACATAAGTAAAGTCTATCAAAAGTAAAACCTTGGCCTAATGCTCAAAGCAACAAGAACATAAGGTGTAATCCTATACCCACAGTTCAAAGTATCATGAACCAATGGTGAAAGGAAGGATATTGACATTACAATCGAGAAAGAAGAGATTTGGTAGTAATGAGCCGAGTTGGAATGCAACAAAATGTAATAAGAGGCATTGAAAAAGAAGAATGTTAGAAAAAAATTCCAATTTTAATAAGCAAACCTCATTTAAAGCCCAAAGATCTCATATCACCCAATGTTAAACACAAAGAATGCAATGAAACAAATAATTAATAGAAGGAATTGAAGACCCCAAGAAACATAAATGACATTTAACAAAAGTAAAACCTTGGCCCAATGCTTAAGGGAACAAGAACATAAGGTGTAAAGCTATACCCAGAGTTCAAAGCATCATAAACAAATGGTGAAAGAAATGATATTGGCCCTACAATCCAGAAATAAGAGATTTGGTAGTAATGAGCCGAGTTGGAATGCAACAAAACATAATAAGAGCCAACAAAGATGAAGAACAAGAGAAAAAATTCCAATTTTGATAAGCAAACCTTATTTAATGCCTAAAGCTCTCATAACACCTAACGTTAAATAGAAAGAATGCAATGAAACAAACAATTAATAGAAGGAATTGAAAACCCCAAGAAACATAAATGACGTTTAACTAAAGTAAAACCTTTGCCCAATCTTATACCCACAATTCAATGCATCATGAACGAATGGAGAAAAAAATGATATTGACCTTACAATCTAGAAAGAAGAGATGGTAGCGATGAGCTGGATTGGAATGCAACAAAATGTAATAAAAGGCAGCTAAAAAGAAGAATGAGAAAAAAAACTTCATTTTCGATAAGCAAACTTGATGTAAAGCCCAAAGCTCTCATAGAACCCAATGTTAAACAGAAAGAATGTTGTGAAACCCACAATCAAAAGAAGGAATTGAAGACCCCAAGAAACATGAATGATGTTAAACAAAAGTAAAACCTTGGACCAAAGCTCAAAGGAACAAGAATATAAGGTATAATCCTATGCCTACAATTCAAAGCACCATGAACCAAAGGTGAAAGGAAGGATATTGGCATTACAATCCAGAAAGAAGAGATTTGGTAGTAATAAGGCGAGTTGGAAAGCAACAAAACATAATAAGAGGAAACAAAGAAGCAAAACTAGAGAAAAAACTCCAATTTTGAAAAGCAAATTTGATTTAAAGCCCAAAACTCTCATAGCACCCCATGTTAAACACAAAGAATGCAATGAAACAAATAATTAATAAAAGGAATTGAAGACCCCAAGAAACATAAATGACATTTAGCAAAAGTAAAACCTTGGCCCAATGCTCAAAGGAACAAGAACATAAGGTATAATCCTTTGCCTAAAGTTCAAAGCATCATGAACCAATGGTGAAAGGAAGGATATTGGAATTACAATTTAGAAAGAAGTGATTTGGTAGTAACGAGCCAAGTTAGAATGCAACAAAATGTAATATAAGGTAGCTAAGAAGGAGAACGAGAGAAAAAAACTACAATTTTGATAAGCAAACCTAATTTAAAGCCCAAAGCTCTCATAGCACCCAATGTTAAACACAAAGAATGCTACAAAAATCGACAATCAAAAGAAGGAAATGAAGACAACAAGAAATATAAATGAGGTCTAATAAAGGTAAAACCTTTGCCCAATGCTCAAAGAAACAAGAACTTAAGGTATAATCTTATACCCTCAGTTCAAAGCATCATGAACCAATGGTGAAAGGAAGGATATTGACATTACAATAACCAAAGAAGAGATTTGGTGGAAATAAGGCAAGTTGGAATGAAACAAAATGTAATAAGAGGCAACTAAGAAGAAGAACTAGAGAAAAAACTCCAATTTTGAGAAGCAAACGTGATTTAAAGGCCAAAGCACTCATAGCACCCAATGTTAAACACAAAGAATGCAATAAAACAAAAGGTAATAAAAGGCAGCTAAGAAAAAGAATGAGAGAAAAAACTCCAATTTTGATAAGCAAACCTGATTTAAAGCCCAAAGCTCTCATGACACCCAATGTTAAACACAAAGAATGCTATGAAAACCACAATTAAAAGAAGGTATTGAAGACTCCAAGAAACATAATTGAGGTTTAACAAAAGTAAAACCTTGGCCCAAAGCTCAAAGGAACAAGAACATAAGGTTTAATCGTATGCCCACAGTTCAAAGCATTATGAACCAAAGGTGAAAGGAAGGATATTGGCATTAGAATCGAGAAAGAAATGATTTGGTAGTAGTGAGGTGAGTTGGAATGCAACAAAACGTATTCAAAGGTAGTTAAGAAAAAAAACTAGAGATAAAACTCCAAGTTTGATAAGCAAACCTCATTTAAAGCTCAAAACTCTCATAGCACCCGATGTTAAACATAAAGAATGCAATGAAACCCATAATCAAAAGAAGGAATTGAAGACCCCAAGAAACATAAATGATGTTTAACAAAAGTAAGACCTTAACCCAACGCTGAAAGGAACAAGAACATAAGGTATAATCCTATCCCATAGTTCAAAGCATGATGAACCAATGGTGAAAGGAAGGATATTGGCATTACAATCTAAAAGAAGAGATTTGGTAGTAATGCACTGAGTTTGAATACAACAAAATGTAATAAGAGTCAACTAAGAAGAACAAGAGAAGCAAACCTGATTTAAAGCCTAAAGCTCTCATAACACACAATGCTAAACACAGAGAATGCTATGAAACCCACAACCCAAAGAAGGAGTTGAAGACACTAAGAGACATAAATGACATTTAACAAAAGTAAAACCTTGGCCCAATGGACAAAGGAACAAGAACTTAAGGTGTAATCCTATACCCATAGTTCAAGGCATCATGAACCAATGGTGAAAGGAAGGATATTGGCTTTACAATCTAGAAAACGAGATTTGACAATAATAAGCCGAGTTGGAATGCAACAAAATGTAATAAGAGGTAACTAAGAAGAAAAATTGGAGAAAAAACTCAAATTTTGATAAGCAATCCTGATTTAAAGCCCAAAGCTCTCATAGCACCTAATGTTAAACACAAACAATGCTATGAAACCCATAATCAAAAGAAGAAATTGAAGACCCCAAGAAACAAAAATGATGTCTAGCATAAGTGAAACCTTGGCCCAAAGCTCAGAAGAAGAAAAACTTAAGGAATAATCCTATACCCACTGTTTAAGGTATCATGAACCACTGGTGAAAGGAGGATATTGGCATTACAATCTAGAAAGATGAGATTTAGCAGTAATGAGTTGAGTTGGAATGCAACAAAACGTAAAGAGAGGCAACTAAGAAGAAAAATTAGAGAAAAAACTCAAATTTTGATAAGCAATCCTGATTTAAAGCCCAAAGCTCTCATAGCACCTAATGTTAAATAGAAACAATGTTGTGAAACCCATAATCAAAAGAAGAAATTAAAGACCCCTAGAAAAAAAATGATGTCTAGCATAAGTGAAACCTTGGCCCAAAGCTCAAAAGAAGAAGTTATGGAAAAATCTTATACCCACAGTTCAAGGCATCATGAATGACTAGTGAAAGGAAGAATATTGGCATTACAATCTAGAAAGACGAGATTTGGTAGTAATGAGCCTAGTTAGAATGCAACAAAACCTAATAAGAGGCAGCTAAGAAGAAGAACTAGAGAAAAAAACTCATATTTTAAGAAGCAAACCTGATTTAAAGCCCAAAGCTCTCATAACACCCAATGTTAAACACAAAGAATGCAATGAAACCAACAATCAAAAGAAGGAATAGAAGACCATAAGAAACATAAATGATGTCTAACATAATTAAAACCTTGGCCTAATGCTGAAAGGAACAACAATTTAAGGTATAATCCTATAACCACAGTTCAAAGCGTCATCAACCAATGCTGAATGGAAGGATATTGGCATTATAATCTAGAAAGACGAGATTTGGTAGTAGTAATGAGCCAAGTTGGAACACAACAAAATGTAATAAGAGGCAGCTAAGTATAATAACTAGAGAAAAAGCTCTAATTTTGACAAGCAAACCAGATTTAAGGCACAAAGCTCACATAGCACCCTATGTTAAACACAAAGAATGTTATGAAACCCACAATCAAAACAAGGAATTGAAGACCCCAAGAAACATAATTCAGGTTTAACAAAACTTAAACCTTGGCCCAATGCTGAAAGGAACAAGATCTTAAGGTATAAAGGAATACCCACTATTCAAAACATCATAAACCAAAAGTGAAAGGAAGGATATTGGCATTACAATCTTGAAAGATGCGATTTGGTAGTAATGAGCCAAGTAGGAAAACAACAAAATGTAATAAGAGGCAGCTAAGAAGAAAAGCTAGAGAAAAGACTCTAATTTTGAGAAGCAAACCTGATTTAAAGCTCGAAGCACTAATGGCACCCAATGTTAAACACAAAGAATGCTATGAAACCCATAATCAAAAGAAGGAATTGAAGACTCTAAGAAACACATATGATGTTTAACAAAAGTAAAATGTTGGCCCAATGCTCAAAGGAACAAGAACTTAAGGTGTAATCCGATACCCACAATTCAAAGCCTCATGAACCAATGGTGAAAGGAAGGATATTGGCATTACAATCTAGAAAGACAAGATTTCATAGTAATGAGCCGAGTTGGAATGCAACAAATTGTAATAAGAGGCAGCTAAAAGAAGAACTAGAGAAAAATCTCCAATTTTTACAAGCAAACTATATTTAAAGCCCAAAGCTCTCATAGCACCCACTGTTAATCACAAACAATGCAATGAAATCCACAATCAAAACAAGGAATTGAAGACCCCAAGAAACATAATTGAAGTTTAACAAAACTAAAACCTTGGCCCAATGCTAAAAGGAACAAGATCTGAAGGTATAATCCTATACCCACTATTGAAATCATCATGAACCAAAGGTGAAAGGAAGGATATTGCCATTACAATATAGAAAGACGTGATTTGTTACTAATGAGTTGAGTAGGTATGCAACAAAACGTAATAAGAGGCAGCTAAGAAGAAAAACTAGAGAAAAACTCTAATTTTGACAAGCAAACCTGATTTAAAGTCCAAAGCTCTCATAACACCTAATGTTAACCACAAAGAATGCAATGAAACTCACAATCAAATGAGGGAATTGAAGACCCCAAGAGACAAAAATGATGTTTAACATAAGTAAAACCTTGGCCTAATGCTCAGAAGAAGAAGAACTTATGGAATAATCCGATACCCACAGTTCAAAGCATCATGAACCAATGATGAAAGGAAGGATATAGGCATTACAATCTAGAAAGAAGAGATTTCGTAGTAATGAGTTGAGTTGGAATGCAACAAAACATAATAAAAGGTAGCTAAGACAAAGAACTAGAGAAAAAAACTCGAATTTTGAGAAGCAACCCACAATCAAAAGAAGGAATTGAAGACTAAAACAGAAAAGCCCAAAAAGACATGGCTTAGGGACCCAATGCACACAAGGAATCAAAGAACAACTAGGAAAGCTAAATTAGAGTTTAATAACACAAACCCTAACCTAACATTTGAAGGAACATGAGCCTGGGGTATTCAAGAAGGACATGGATGTCACACTCCAAAAAAGAAAGGAATTGGGGGTGATAATTCAATTTGAACGCCACAAAAAGAAATACCACTTGATAAGTTATTTAGTTCTCAAAAGAACTGAGGGAGAAACCCTTGCTTTCTATTTCACTCAAAGTTTTTTGATAAATCGTTTGATCTGATTTTCAGAGCTTACAAGTAGTGCCTATTTATAGGCTAACATAGCAATCCTAAAGAGGCTCAAATCCCTATTTAAGACAATTCATTTTTTAGGAGGAATTGCTATCTAGAGACAAATTATTACATAGAAAATAAACTCCTCATTTGGAGTGACTGCTACTACTTTATCCTAACTCTTTAAGTATTCCAATGATTTTAATAAGGCCTGAACTCTCTTTCAAGCTTGAATTCGCACCATTTGAAACTTGTTTGGCCTAAACATCCTTAATTAGCCCATTTAGTGCTTCTTTCATCTTTCTAGCTCTAGCTTGTGTTATTGGGTCTTTTGGAATGTGCAATCAACCTCTTGCACCGATTGAAACTCTAGCTTGTGTTATTAGGCCTTCTGAAATGTGCAATGGACCTCTTGCATCCATTAATGCTTTAGCTCCGGTTATTGGGCCTTCTAGAATGTGCAATAGACCTTTTGCAACCATTGAAGCCTTCCATCCATCATCTCTATAGTTCTCATCATTCCCCCTTTCCTCAAAAGGATTCATCCTTAAATCATCACCTTGTTTATACTTGATGATGTAAGGAAAGGTCTGAATGAATTTGATTCACTTGGCATGTCTTTTGTTCAACTTTCCTTGTACATGTAGGATAGGAACTACACAAGGACTCATGCTTTCCCTTACATATCCTTGTGAAATAAGTTCTTTAACCTACCTTTTAAACTCCTTTGTCTCCTCAGGATTGCTCTTATATGTTGGCCAATTAAGGATGGATGCACCGGGGATGAAATCAATTTGATGCTTAATTCCTCTCTTAGGTAGCAATCGACTTGGGACACCATCATGGAATACATCTTCAAATTCCTGCAATAGAACAATGACAACACTAGGCAATGATGAGTCAAACTTGTTAGTGTTAAAATAAGCCTCTTTGTATAAAAGTATGATCATAGGTTGTTCGGCAAAAATTGCTCTTTTGACATCACTTTCTTTTGCATAGAAACTTTCTGTTTTATTCTCTTTCTCTTGTGTTCTCACATTTTCTCCTCTCATTTCTCTTTTTTCAATCTCTCTTTTCTATTCACTCTCATTTTTAATCCTTAATTGATCCTCATAAGCTTGTTAGGGTGATAATGGTACAAGAGTTAATTGATCCTCATAAGCTTGTTAGGGTGATAATGGTACAAGAGTGACAGGTTTTTCATTCATTACAAAGGAATATCGATTCTTGAATCCATCACGCATAACTTGCTTGTCAAACTGCCATGGCCTTCCTAATAGAATATGGCCCGCTTGCATAGGTACAACATCACATAAAACTTCATCATGATACCTTTTCATAGAAAATGACATGAGCACTTGCTTATTTACCTTGACTTCACCACTCTCATTCAACCATTGAAGCTTATATAGCCTAGGATGCTTCATAGTAGGTAAATTCAACTTCTTAACCATAATTGTGCTAAAAACATTAATGCAACTCCCACCATCAATAATCATACTATATACCTTATCATTGATGAGACACCTCGTCTGAAAGATGTTATCTCATTGCACCTCATTTTCTTCCTTTACTTTCACATTCAATGCTCGCCTTGTGACGAGAGCTACTCCATTAACCAGATACTCCTCTCCATCACTTTCACCCTCTGATGATGGTACAGAATCATCATCTGATTCACTTTCAATTTCAACATTACCATTACTTCTCAAGATCATTGCACGCTTATTTGGACATTGAGATGCAATGTGACCCCTACCCAAACACTTAAAACATTTAACATCTCTATTTCTACTTGGTTGGGGATCAAAATTACCTACCTCCTTGCTAGAACCCACATTCTTGTACTTGGATAGCTCGACTTTAGACTTGTAATTGGCCATCTCATCCCTTTTACTCCAATTTTCCCTCCAAGATGAGGTAGAACCTAAGTTCTGCCCAAACTGTATGGAACCCTTTCGTTTGAGTTATCTTTCAACTTTTATTGCCATATACACCATGTCTTCTAATTCCACATAGTATTGCAATTCAACCACATTTGTTATGTCCCTATTTAGCCCTTGCAGAAATTGAGCCATGGTTGCTTCTCTATCTTCTTCTACATTTACCCTAATCATGGTAATCTCCATCTCCTTATGGTAGTCTTCCACACTTTTGGTGCCCTGAGTGAGCCCTTGTAGCCTTTGGTACAACTCCCTATAATAGTGATTAGGGACAAACCTCCTCCTCATAATAGCCTTCTTCTCCTAGTCAAAATAAGTTGATCCCACCAAATAATAGCATAATCAGTAAATTCAACTGTAGCAAGCTTTACCTTTTTCTCCTTGAAATAGTTGTGATAGTTAAAAACCAATTTAACCTTCTTCTCCCATTCTAGGTATGCATCAAGATCATTCTTACATTAGAATGGAGGAATTGTCATTTTAATATTGCCTAAATTATGGTCATTGGTGCCTTACCTCCTAAATTCTCTTCAATCCCTTCTATTGTTAGTAGTTCTAACCACAGTAGTTTGATTGTCAAATTCATCATATTCATAGTCATAGGCACATCTCAACTGCCTTCTTTGCAACTCTACTAAAGTATTAGCTTGCTCCTCCATCTTCTCTCTCATATCATCAAATTTGGTATTCATTTGCTCAAATTGTTATTGCATAGCTTTGATCATGAAGGACACATCACTAACTCTCTCCTGAGCTACACCTTTGTCTTTGGACGTCATAGTATTACTTCTACACAAAATAATAAGATACCTCACAGAACATTCCCTCATGTGTTTCACTCCAAAAAAGGTGTCACACTCCCTCTTGCCTTTCACACTCTTTATGGCTCTTTCTTTATATGAACTTTCACTCATGCCTTTTACCACTCAGATTTCCCCTTTCAACTCTGTAAAGAACTAGGCAAACTAAATCAAGAGGATTGATTTTGAACAGAATAAGATAAATGGCATAAGCTTAAACAAATTGGAGAACAAGGAGTTGAAAAAGGATATCAACACAAACAAATTTAATGAACTAAACTCACAAAAATTAGAATAAGGGGTTAAACCTATAGGACAAACTTGGATGGCATAACAAAAAAAATAGATGACAGAATTGGAGTTGTTAAACCTATAGGATAAGCTATATTATTATTGTAGCCAATATGACCAAGCTGTTAACTTTTATCGATAACTTGAATTAGATGCCTTTTTTCTTTTGTTCCTTCTTTTTTTTTTTCTTTTTTTTGTTTTTTTTGTTCCTCTTTTTCTTTTTTTTTTTCTCAACACAAAATAATAGTATAATACTTAGAGACAGCAATTGGTATTGAAATTTACACGTTTTTTATAGTTATGACCTCAAACAAATGAGCAAAGTAAGAAGAGTTGCAAAAAGACAGATTAGCACATCAGAATGGATTACTAGATAGATCATAAGGTAACAAATTAAAAAATTAATCGATACAACCTGATTTAGAATCGGGCACTAATACCAACTGATGCGAAAAACCTTAAAAAGTCATGGCTTAAGGACCTAACGCACACAAGGAATCAAAGACCAACTAGAAAAGCTAAATCAGAGTTTAATAACACAAACCCTAGACCCAACATTTGAAGGAACATGAACCTAGGGTATTCAAGAAGGATATGGATGTCACACTCTAGAAAACAAAAGGAATTAGAAGTGATAAGTCAATTTGAATACCACAAGAAGAAATGCCTCTTAATAAGTTCTTTAGTTCTCAAAAGAACCGAGGGAGAAACCCTTGCTTTCTATTTCACTCAAAGTAATCTGATAAAATGTCTAATATGATTTTCAAAGCTTACAAGTAGTGCCTATTTATAGGCTAAGATAGCAATCTTAAAGAGGCATAAATTCCTACTTAGGACAATTCCTTATTTAGGAGGAATTCCTATCTAGAGACAAATTTTTGCACAAAAAATAAACTCCTAAATTGGAGTGACTACTACTACTTAGTCCTAACTCTTTAAGTAGCCCAATGATATTAATAAGGCCTAAACTCTCTTTCAAGCTTGAATTTGCACCATTTAAAGCTTGTTTGGCCTGAAAATTAATCAGCCCATTTAGTGCTTCTTTCATCTTTCTGGCTTTAGCCTGTGTTATTTGGTCTTCTAGAATATGCAATGGACCTATTGCATCGATTGAAGCTCCAACTCATGTTATTGGGCCTTCTGGAATGTGCAATGGACTTCTTGCATCCATTGATGCTCTAGCTCCTATTATTAGGCCTTCTGGAATGTGCAATGGACCTTTTCCATCCATTGAAGCCTTCCATCATCATCTCTATGGTTCTCATCAAAGACCCCAAGAAACATAAATGATGTTTAACAAAACTAAAACCAAGGCCTAATGCTAAAAGGAACAAGAACTTAAGGTGTAATCCTATATCCGCAATTCAAAGCATCATGAAGCAATGGTGAAAGGAAAGATATTGGCACTATAATCTAGAAAGTAGAATTTGGAAGTAATGAGCCAGGTTGGAATGCAACAAAACGTAATAAGAGGTAGCTAAGAAGAAGAATTGGAGAAAAAACTCCAATTTTGAAAAGCAAACCAGATTTAAAGCCTAAAGCTCTCATAGCACCCAATGTTGAACACAAAGAATGCAATGAAACCGACAATCAAAAGAAGGAATTGGAGACCCCAAGAAATATAATTCAAGTTTAACAAAACTAAAACTTTGGCCCAATGCTAAAAGGAACAAGATCATAGGGTATAATCATATACCCACTATTCAAATCATCATGAACCAAAGGTGAAAGAAAGGATATTGCCATTACAATCTAGAAAGATGAGATGTGGTAGTAATAAGCTGAGTCAAAATGTAACAAAATGTAATAAGTGGCAGCTAAGAAGAAAAACTAGAGAAAAAAATCCAATTTTAAGAAGCAAACTTGATTTAAATCCCAAAACTCTCATAGCACCCAATGCTAAACACAAAAAATGCTATGCAACCCATAATCAAGAGAAGTAATTGAAGACCCAAGAAAGATAAACGATGTTTAAAGAAAGTAAAACCTTGGCCCAATGCTCAAAGGAACAAGAACTTAAGGTGTAATCCTATACCCACAGTTCAATTCATCATGAACCAATGGTGAAAGGATGGATATTGGCATTACAGTCTAAAAGGACAATATTTGGTAGTAATGAGCCAAGTTGGAATGCAACAAAATGTAACAACAAGCAACTAAGAAGAAGAACTAGAGAAAATAACTCCAATTTTGAGAAGCAAACCTGATTTCAAGCCCAAAACTCTCTAAGCACCCAATGTTAAACACAAAAAATGCTATGAAACCCAAAATCGAAAGAAGGAATCAAAGACCTAGAGAAACATAAAGGATGTTTAACAAAAGTAAAACCGTGGCCCAATGCTCAAAGGAACAAGAACTTACGGTGTAATCCTATAACTACTGTTCAAAGCATCATCAACCAATAGTGAAAGTAAGAATATTGGCCTTACAATCTAAAAAGACAAGATTTGGTAGTAATGAGTGGAGTTGGAATGCAACGAAATGTAACAAGAGGCAGCTAAGAAGAAGAATTGGAGAAAAAACTCCAATTTTGAGATGCAAACCTAATTTGAAGCCCAAAACTCTCATAGCATTGAATGTTAAACACAAAGGATGTTATGAAACCCATAATGATAAAAAGGAATTGAAGACCATAAGAAACATAAAGGTTGTTTAACAAAAGTAAAACCTTGGCCCAATGCTCAAAGGAACAAGAACTTAAAGTGTAATCCTATAACCACAGTTCAAAGCATCATGAACCACAAGATTTGGCAGTAATGAGTGGAGTTGGAATGCAACAAAATGTAACAAGGGGCAGCTCAGAAGAAGAATTGGAGAAAAAACTCCAATTTTGAGAAGCAAACCTGATTTAAAGCCCAAAGCTCTCATAGTACCGAATGTTAAACACAAAGGATGTTATGAAACCCATAATGATAAGAAGGAATTGAAGACCACAAGAAACATAAAGGTTGTTTAACAAAAGTAAAACCTTGGCCTAATGCTCAAAGGAACAAGAACTTAAAGTGTAATCCTATAACCACAGTTCAAAGCATCATGAACCAATGGTGAAAGGAAAGATATTGGCCTTACAATCTAGAAAGACAAGATTTGGTTGTAATGAGCTGAGTTGGATTGCAACAAAATGTAACAACAGACAGCTAAGAAGAAGAACTAGAGAAAAAGCTCCAATTTTGAGAAGCAAACCTGATTTAATGCCCAAAGCTCTCACAGCATCCAATGTTAAACACAAAGAATGCTATGAAACACACAATCGAAAGAAGGAATTGAAGACCCCAAGAAACATAAATGATGTTTAACAAAAGTGAAACCTTTGCCCAATGCTCAAAGGAACAATAACTTAAGGTGTAATCCTATACCCATAGTTCAAAGCATAGTGAACCAATGGTGAAAGGAAGGATATTGGCCTTACAATCTAGAAAGACAAGATTTGGCAGTAATGAGCCATGTTGGATTGCAACAAAATGTAACAACAAGCAGTTAAGAAGAAGAACTAGAGAAAAAGCTCCAATTTTGAGAAGCAAACCTAATTTAATGCCCAAAGCTCTCACAGCATCCAATGTTAAATACAAAGAATGCTATGAAACACACAATTGAAAGAAGGAATTGAAGACCCCAAGAAACATAAATGAAGTTTAACAAAAGTGAAACCTTTGCCTAATGCTCAAAGGAACAATGACTTAAGGTGTCATCCTATACCCATAGTTCAAAGCATCATGAACCAATGGTGAAAGGAAGAATATTGGCCTTACTATCTTGAAAGACAAGATTTGGTAGTATTGAGCCGAGTCGGAATTCAACAAAACGTAATAAGAGGCAGCAATGAAAAAGAACTAGAGAAAAAACTCCAAGTTTGAGAAGCAAACCTGATTTAAAGCCCACAGCTCTCATAGCACCCAAGGTCAAACACAAAGAATGCTATAAAACCCACAATCAAAAGAAGGAATTGAAGAGCCCAAGAAACATAAATGATGCTTAACATAAGTAAAACCTTGAACCAAAGCTCAAAGGAACAAGAATTTAAGGTGTAATCCTATAACCATAGATCAAAGCATCATGAACCAATGGTGAAAGGAAAAATATTGGCAGTAATCAGCTAGTTGGAATGCAACAAAACGTAAGAAGAAAGCCCAAAGCTCCAATTTTGAGAAGAAAAAGAAGAACTAGAGAAAAAAAAAAAAACACCAATTTTGAGAAGCACGCCTAATTTAAAGCCCAAAGCTCACATAGCTCCTAATATTAAACACAAAGAATGCCATGAACCCATAATCAAAAGAAGGAATCAAAGACCCCAAGAAACAAAAAGGATGTTTAACAAAATTGAAACCTTGTCTCAATGCTCAAAGGAACAAGAACTTAAGGTGTAATCCTATAACCACAGTACAAAGCATCATGAACAAAAGGTGAAAGGAAGAATATTGGCCTTATAATCTAGAAAGATGAGATTTAGCAGTAATGAGCCAAGTTGGAATGCAACAAAACGTAACAAGAGGCAGCTAAGAAGAAGAACTAGAGAAAAAAAAAAACTCCAATTTTGAGAAGCAAACCTAATTTAAAGCCCAAAGCACTCATAGCATCTAATGTTAAACACAAAAATTTCTATGAAACCCACAATGAAAAGAAGGAATTGAAGACCCCAAGAGACATAAATGATGTTAAACAAGAGAGAAACCATGGCTCAATGCTCAAAGGAACAACAACTTAAGGTTTAATCCTATACCCACAGTTCAAAGTATCATGAACCAATGGTGAAACGAAGGTTATTGGCATTACAATCTAGAAAGATAAGATTTGGTAGTGATCAGCCGAGTCGGAATGCAAAAAAATGTAATAAGAGGCAGCGAAGAAAAAGAACTAGAGAAAAAAATCCAATTTTGAGAAGCAAACCTGATTTAAAGGCTAAAGCTCTTATAGCACCCAATCTTAAACACAAAAAATGCAATGAAACCCAAAATCAAAAGAAGGAATTAAAGACCCTAAGAAACATTAAGGATGTCTAACTTAAGTATAACCTTGGCCAAAAGCTCAAAGAAAGAAGAACTTAAGGTATAATCCTATACCCACAGTTCAAAGCATCATCCACCAATGGTCAAAGGAAGGATATTGACATTACAATCTAGAAAGAAAAGATTTTGTAGTGATGAGGTGAGTTGGAATGCAAAAAAAACATAACAAAAGGCAGCAAAGAAGAAGAACTAGAGAAAAAACAACAATTTTGAGAAGCAAACTTGATTTAAAGCCTAAGATCTCATAGCATCCAATGTTAAACACAAAGAATGCAATGCAACCCATAATGACAAGAAGGAATTGAAGACCACAAGAAACATAAAGGATGTTTAACAAAAGTAAAACCTTGGCCCAAAACTCAAAGGAACAAGAACTTAAGGTGTAATCTTATAACCACAGTTCAAAGGATCTTGAACCAATGGTGAAAGGATGGATATTGGCCTTACAATCTAGAAAGACGAGATTTGGTAGTAATGCCCTTTGTTGTCATGCAACAAAACGTAATAAGAGGTGGCTAAGAAGAGGAATGAGGGAAAAAATTCCAATGACAAGATTTGGCAGTAATGAGCTCAGTTGGAATGCAACAAAATGTAACAAAAGGCAGCTAAGAAGAACTAGAAAAAAAAAAAAAACTCCAATTTTGAGTAGCAAACCTGATTTAATGCCCAAGGCTCTCATAGCACCCAATGTTTAACACAAAGAATGCTATGAAACTCACAATCAAAAGAAGGAATTGAAGACCCCAAGAAACATCAATAATGTTTCATAGAAGCAAAACCTCAGCCTAATGCTCAAAGGAACAAAAACATAAGGTGTAATACTATACCCACTGTTCAAAGCATCATAAACCAACTGTGAAAGGAAGGATATTGGCATTACAATTTAGAAAGACGAGATTTGGTAGTAATGTGCTGAGTTGTAATGCAACAAAACATAATAAGATGCAGCTAAGAAGAGGAATGAGAGAAAAAAATTCCAATTTTGTTAAGCAAACCTGATTTAAAGCCCAAAACTCTTGTGGACCCAATGTTAAACACAAGGAATGCAATGGAACCCACAATCAAAAGAAGGAATTGAAGACCCTAACAAACATCATTCAGGTTTAACAAAACTGAAATCTTGGCCCAATGCTGAAAGGAACAAGATCTTTAGGTATAATCCTCTACCCACTATTCAATGCATCATCAACCAAAGGTGAAAGGAAGGATATTGGCATTACAATCGAGAAAGAGGAGATTTGATAGTAATGAGATGAGTTGGAATGCAACAAAACATAATAAAAGGCAGCTAAAAAAAAGAACAAGAGAAAAGACTCCAATTTTTAGTACCAAACCTGATTTAAAGCCCAAAGCTCTCATTGCACCCAATGTTAGACACAAAGAATGCTATGAAACCCACAATCAAAAGAAGGAATTGAAGACCCCAAGAAACATCAATAATGTTTCACCAAAGTAAAACTTTGGCCCAATTCTCAAAGGAACAAAAACATATGGTGTAATACTATACCCACTCTTCAAAGCATCATGAACCAACTGTGAAAGGAAGGATATTGGCATTACAATCTAGAAAGATGAGATTCGGTAGTAATGTGCTGAGTTGTAATGCGACAAAACGTAATAAGAGGTGGCTAAGAAGAGGAATGAGAAAAAAAATTCCAATTTTGTTAGGCAAACCTGATTTAAAGCCCAAAACTATTATGGACCTAATGTTAAACACGAAATGAAATGAAACCCAAAATCAAAAGAAAGAATCGAAGACCCCAAAAAACATAATTCAGGTTTAACAAAACTGAAAGCTTGACCCAATGCTGAAAGAACAAGATCTTCAGGTATAATCCTATACCCATTGTTCAAAGCATCATAAACCAAAGGTGAAAGGAAGGATATTAGCATTACAATCTAGAAAGACGAGATTTGGTAGTAATGAGCTGAGTTCGAATGCAACAAAACATAATAAGAGGCAAACCTGATTTAAAGCCTAAAGCTCTCATAGCACCCAATGTTAAACACAAAGAATGCTATGAAACCCACAATCAAAAGAAGGAATTGAAGACTCCATGAAACATAAGTGGTGTTTCACATAAGTAAAACCTTGGCCCAATGCTTAAAGGAATAAGAACTTATGGTGTAATCCTATACCCACTATTCAAAGCATCATTAACCAATGGTGACAAGAAAGATATTGGCAGTACAATTTAGAAAGACGAGACTTGATAGTAACGAGTCGAGTTGGAATGCAGGAAAACATCATAAGTGGAAGCTAAGAAGAAGAATTAAAGAAAAAATTCCAATTTTGAGAAGCAAACCTGATTTGAAGCCCAAAGCTCTCGTAGCACCCAATGTTATACAGAAAGAATGAAATGAAACCCACAATCAAAAGAAGGAATTGAAGACCCCAAAAAACATAATTCAGGTTTTACAAAACTAAAAGCTTGGCCTAATGCTGAAATAACAAGATCTTCAAGTATAATCCTATACCCATTGTTCAAAGCATCACGAATCAAAGGTGAAAGGAAGGATATTGTCATTACAATCTAGAAAGATGAGATTTGGTAGTAAGGAGCTGACTTCGAATGCAACAAAACATAATAAGAGGCAGCTAAGAAGAAGAACGAGAGAAAAAAAAAACTCCAAATTTGAGAACCAAATTGGATTTAAAACCCAAAGCTCTCATAGCACCAATGTTAAACACAAAAAATGCTATGAAACCCATAATGAAAGAAGGAATTGAAGACCCCAAGAAACATCAATAATCAGAAGGTGCCCCACTCTCATCTAAGGAAATATGCTTCACACAACATTAAAGCTTGGGATTGCTATTTATAATATTCATCCACTAAACTGTATTTTATAAAATTGATTCCATTACTTGTATTTTTGTTCCATTAACATATTCAAATGTTATGTCTTTCACACCAATCAAATGCCATGACTTTAATAATAAAGCAAAATACCAAAACATTGCATTTTTTGAATTTTAAAATTTTATCATTTTCCAAGGATAAATGCATTGTCAATAATTAGTTAAATTTAAATTTTGCACTGTCATTGTTTAAATGCATTGTCATTGTTTCTCCGCTCCCTTCTAGAGATATATACTTGACACAACATTGAAGTTTCGGATCGCCATTTATAATATTTATCCACTAATGTGTATTTTATACAATTAAGTCTATTACTTGTATTTTTGTTCAATTAACATATTCAAATATTATATTTTTCTCACCAATCAAATGCAATGACATTAATAATAAATTTAGAAATCAAAATATTTCATTTTTGCAATTTTTAAAATTTTAAAATCTGCTAGGGATAAATGCATTGTCAATAATTTGTTGAATTTAAATTTTGCACTTTTCTTAATTATCTCCTTGTCCTCAATGCAATTTGAAATGATTTATATAATTCTTGCCTTCAAACAAATTAATTAAGAAAAAGCAAAAGCAATGGACTCTAATAAGAAGGTTCCCCACACCTATCTAGGGATATATACTTAACACAATATTGAAGCTTGGCATTACCATTTATAATATTCATCCACTAAAATGTATTTCATACAATCGAGTCCATTACTTGTATTTTTTTCCAATTAACATATTCAAATATTATATTTTTCTCACCAATCAAATACAACAACATTAACAATAAATTTTAAAACAAAAATATTGCATTTTTGCAATTTTTAGAATTTTAAAATCTATTAAGGATAAATGCATTGTCAATAATTTGTTGAATTTAAATTTTGCAATTTTCTTAGTTATCTCTTATACCACAATACAATTTGAAATGATTTATATAATTTTTGCCTACAAACATATTACTTAGCAAAAAGCAAATGCAATAGACTCTAATAAGAAGTTTCTCCACTTCCTTCTAGAAATATATGCTTGACACAACATTGAAGTTTCAAATCGTTATTTATAATATTCATGCACTAAAGTGTATTTTATACAATTGTGTCCATTACTTGTATTTTTGTTCAATTAACATATTCAAATATTATATTTTTCTCTCTAATCAAATCCAATAATATGAACAATAAATTTATTAATCAAGATATTGCATTTTTGCAATTTTTAAAATTTTAAAATCTACTAAGAATAAATGCATTATCAATAATCTGTTGAAGTTAAATTTTCCAATTTTCTTAATTGTCTCCTTTGCCTCAATGCAATTTGAAATGATTTATATAATTATTGTCTTCAAACAAATTATTTAAGAAAAACAAAAAGCAATGGACTCTAATAAAAAGGTTCCTCACTCCCATCTAGGGAAATATGCTTCACACAACATTAAAGCTTGGGATTGTTATTTATAATATTCATCCACTAAACTGTCTTTTATAAAATTGATTCCATTACTTGTATTTTTGTTCAATTAACATATTCAAATGTTATATTTTTCACACCAATCAAATGTCATGACTTTAATAATGAAGCAAAATACCAAAACATTCCATTTTTGAATTTTAGAATTTTATGGTTTTCTAAGGATAAATGCATTCTCAATCATTAGTTAAATTTAAATTTTCCGCTTTTCTTAATTGCCCCTTTGCCTTAATGCAATTTGAAATGATTTATATAATTTTCGCCTACAAACATATTACTTAGGAGAAAACAAATGCAATATACGCTAATAAGAAATTTCTCCACTCCCTTCTTGAGATATATGCTTGACACAACATTGAAACTTGGGATTGCTATTTATAATATTTATCCACTAAAGTGTATTTTATACAATTGATTCCATTACTTGTATTTTTGTTCAATTAATATATTCAAATGTTATATTTTTCGCACCAATCAAATGCCATGACTTTAATAATAAAGCAAAAAACCAAAACATTGCTTTTTTTAAATTTTAGAATTTTAAGGTTTTATAGGGATAAATGCATTGTCAATAATGAGTTGAATTTAAATTTTGCAATTTTCTTAATTGGTGGTTGTGCCATAATGCAATTTGAAATGATTTATATAATTTTTGCCTACAAACATATTACTTAGGAGAAAGCAAATGCAATGGACTCTAATCAGAAGTCTCTCCACTCCTTTCTAGAGATATGTGCTTGACACAACATTAAAGCTTAGGATTGTTATTTATAATATTCATCTACTACAGTGTATTTTATACAATTGATTCCATTACTTGTATTTTTTGTTCAATTAACATATTCAAATGTTATGTTTTTCACACAAATCAAAAGCCACGACTTTAATAACAAAGCAAAAAACCAAAACATTGCATTTTTTGAATTTTAGAATTTTATGGTTTTCCAAGGATAAATGCATTTTCAATCATAATCAAATTTAAATTTTGCACTTTTCTTAATTGTCTCCTTTGCCTCAAAGCAATTTGAAATGATTTATATAATTTTGCCTACAAACATATTACTTAGGAGAAAGCAAATGCAATCGACGCTAATAAGAAGTTTCTCCAAACCCTTCTAGAGATATATGCTTGACACAACATTAAAGCTTGGGATTGCTATTTATAATATTTATTCACTAAAGTGTATTTTATACAATTGATTCCATTACTTGTATTTTTGTTCCATTAACATATTCAAATGTTATGTTTTTCACACCAATCAAATGCCATGACTTTAATAATAAAGCAAAATTGCATTTTTTGAATTTTAGAATTTTATAGTTTTCCAAGGATAAATGCATAGTCAATAATTAGTTAAATTTAAATTTTGCACTTTTCTTAATTGTCCCTTTGGCCTTAGTGCAATTTGAAATGATTTATATAATTTTTGCCTGCAAACATATTACTTAGGAGAAACCAAATGCAATGGACTTTAATAAGAAGTCTCTCTACTCCCTTCTAGAGATATATACTTGATGCAACATTGATGCTTAGGATTGCTATTTATAATATTCATCCACTAAAGTGTATTTTATACAATTGATTCCATTACTTGTATTTTTGTTCAATTAACACACTCAAATATTATGTTTTTCACTCCAACCAAATGCTTTGACTTTAATAATAAAGCAAAAATGAAAACATTGCATTTTTTGAATTTTGGAATTTTAAAGTTTTCTAGGGATAAATGCATTGTGAATAATCTGTTGAATTTAAATTTTGCAATTTTTTTAATTGTCTCTTGCGCCATAAAGCAATTTGAAATTATTTATATAATTTTTGCCTATAAACATATTACTTAGGGAAAAACAAATGCAAGGGTCTCTAATAAGATGTTTCTCCACTCCCTTCTAGAGATATATGTTTGACACAACATTGAAGTTTCGGATCGCTCTTTATAATATTCATCCACTTAAGTGTATTTATACAATTGAGTCCATTACTTGTATTTTTGTTCAATTAACATATTCAAATATTATATTTTTCTCACCAATCAAATTCAATGACATTAACAATAAATTTAAAAATGAAAATCTTGCATTTTGCAATTTTTAGAATTTTAAAATCTGTTAGGGATAAATGCATTGTGAATAATCTATTGAATTTAAATTTTGCATTTTTTTAATTCTCTCCTTTGCCTCAATGCAATTTGAAATGATTTATATAATTCTTGTTTTCTAACAAATTGCTTATGAAAAAGCAAAAACAAATAGACCCTAATAAGAGGCTCCCCACTCCATTTAGGGATATATGCTAACACTACATTGAAGTTTGCGATTACTATTTATAATATTAATCCACTAAAGTATTTTTATACAATTGATTCCATTACTTGTANTTAAAAATGAAAATATTGCATTTTTGCAATTTTTAGAATTTTAGAATCTGCTAGGGACAAATACATTATCAATAATCCGTTGAATTTAAATTTTTCAATTTTGTTAATTATCTCCTTTGCCTCAATGCAATTTGAAATGATTTATATATTTCTTGTCTTCAAACAAATTGCTTAAGAAAAAGAAAATTGTTAATAAGAACGTTCCGCACTCCCATCTAGGGATATATGCTTAAGACAACATTAAAGCTTGCAATTGTTATTTATAATATTTATCCACTAAAGTGTATTTTGTATAATTGATTCCATTACTTGTAATTTTGTTGAATTAACATATTCACACCTTATAGTTTTCACACCAATTAAATGCTATGACTTTAACAACAAAGCAAAAAACCAAAACATTGCATTTTTTGAATTTTAGAATTTTAAGGTTTTCTAGAGATAAATGCATTGTCAATAATGAGTTGAATTTAAATTTTGCAATTTTCTTAATTGTCTATTGTGCCACAATGCAATTTGAAATGACTTATATAATTTTTGCCTACAGACATATTACTTAGGAAAAAGCAAATGCAATGAACTCTAATAATAAGTTTCTCTCCTCCCTTTTAGAGATATATGCTAACACAACATTGAAATTTCGGATCAGTATTTATAATATTCATCCACTAAAGTGTATTTTATACAATTGAGTCTATTACTTTTCTTTTTGTTCAATTAAAACATATTCAAATATTATATTTTTCTCACCAATCAATCCAAGGACATTACAATAAATTTGAAAATCAAAATATTGTATTTTTCAGATTTTATAAATTTTAAAATGTGCTAGGAATAAATGCATTATTAAATATTTTATTGAATTTAATTTTGGAATTTTATTAGTTCCCTCCTTTGCCTCAATCCAATCTGAAATTATTTATATAATTCTTATCTTCAAACAAATTACTTAAAAAAAAGCAAAAGCAATGGACTCTAATAGGAAGGTTCTCCACTAGATTCTAGAGATATATGCTTGACACAACATTTAAGTTTCGAATCGTTATTTATAATATTTATCCACTCAAGTGTATTTTATACAATTAAGTCCATTACTTGTATTTTTGTTCAATAACATATTCAAATATTATATTTTCTAATATTATATTTTTTTCACCAACTAAATCAAGAGACATTAACAATAAATTTTAAAATCAAATATTACATTTTTTCAATTATTAGAATTTTAAAATTTGCTAGGAATAAATGCATTATGAATAATTGTTGAACTTAATTTTTGCAATTTTCTTAATTGTCTCCATTGCCTCAATGCAATTTGAAATAATTATATAATTGTTGTCTTTAAACAAATTAGTTAAGAAAAAGCAATGGAGTCTAATAAGAAGGTTTCGCACTCCTATCTAGGGATATATGCTTAAGACAACATTGAAGTTTGCAATTGCTATTATAATATTCATCCACTAAATTGTATTTTATACAATTGATTCCATTACTTGTATTTTTGTTCAATTAACATATTCACACGTTATATTTTTTAGACCAATCAAATGCCATGACTTTAATAATAAAGCGAAAAACCAAATATTGCTTCTTTTGAATTTTTGAATTTTAAGATTTTTTAGGGATAAATACATTGTCAATAATGAGTTAAATTTAAATTTTTCAATTTTCTTAATTGTATGTTGTGCCACAATACAATTTGAAATGATTTATATAATTTTTGCCTACAAACGTATTACTTAGGAAAAAGGAAATGCAATGGACTCTAATAAGAAGTTTCTCCACTCCCTTCTAGAGATATATCCTTGACACAACATTAAAGTTTCAGATCAGTATTTATAATATTCATCCACTAAAGTGTATTTTATACAATTGAGTCCATTACATGTATTTTTGTTCAATTAACATATTCAAATATTATATTTTTCTCACCAACTAAATCCAACGAAATTAACAATAAATTTAAAAATCAAAACATTGCATTTTTTCAATTATTAGAATTTTAAAATGTGTGAAAAATAAATGCATTATGAATAATTTGTTGAATTTAATTTTTGCAATTTCTTAATTATCTCTATTGCCTCAATGCAATTTGAAATGATTTATATAATTGTTGTCTTCAAACAAATTACTTAAGAAAAAGCAATGGAGGCTAACAAGAAGGTTCCACACTCCCATCTAGGAATATATGTTTAACACAACATTGAAGCTTGCGATTGTGTGATTACTACTTATAATATTCATCCACTAAAGTGTATTTTGTATAATTAATTCCATTACTGTATTTTTGTCCAATTAACATATTCACACATTATATTTTTTAGACGAATCAAATGCCATGACTTTAATAATAAAGCAAAAAAACAAAACATTGTTTTTTTTTAATTTTAGAATTTTAAGGTTTTCTAGGGATAAATGCATTGTTAATAATGAGTTGAATTTAAATTTTGCAATTTTCTTAATTGTTCATTATGCCACAATGCAATGTGAAATGATTTATATAATTTTTGCCTCAATCTAAGTTAAAGGGATTTATATAATTCTTGTTTTCAAACAAATTACTTAAGAAAAAGTAAAAGCAATGGACTCTAATAAGAAGGCTCCCCACTCCCATCTAGGGATATATGCTTAACACAACATTGAAATTTGCGATTGCTATTTATAATATTTATCCACTAAAGTGTATTTTATACAATTGATTCCATTACTTGAATTTTTGTTCAATTAGCATATTCAAATGTTATGTTTTTCACACTAATCAATTACCATGACTTTAATAATAAAGGAAAAATCCAAAACATTGTATTTTTTGTATTTTAGAACTTTAAGGTTTTTTAAAGATAAATGCATTGTCAATAATCAGTTGAATTTAAATTTTGCAATTTTCTTAATTGTCTCATATGTCACAATGCAATTTTAAATGATTTATATAATGTTTGCCTACAACATATTACTTAGGAAAAAACAAATGCAATGTACTCAAATAAGAAGTTTTCCCACTCCCCTCTATACATATATGCTTGAAACGACAATGAAGCTTAGAATTGCTATTTATAATATTCATCCACTAAAGTATATTTTATACAATTGAGTCCATTACCTATATTTTTGTTCAATTAACATATTTAAGTATTATATTTTTCTAACAAATAAAATGCAACAACATTAACAATTAATTTTAAAATCAAAATATCTGATTTTTGCAATTTTAGAATTTTAAAGTCTACTAGGATTAAATGGATTGACAATAATCTGTTAAATTTAAATTTTGCAATTTTCTTAATCATCTCCTTTGCCTCAATGCAATGTGAAATGATTTATATAAATTTTGTTTTTAAACATATTACTTAAGAAAAAGCAAAAGCAATGGACTCTAATAAGAAGTTTCTCCACTCCCATTTAGAGATATATGTTTGACACAACATTTAAACTTCAAATTCCTATTTATAATATTCATCCACTAAAGTGTATTTTATACAATTGAGTTAATTACTCTTATTTTTCTTCAATTATCTTATTCAAATAGTATGTTTTTCTCACTAATCAAATGCAACTACGTTAAGAATAAATTTAAAATTAAAAACATTGCATTTTTTCAATTTTAGAAGCTGCTAGGAATAAATGCATCGTCAATAATCAGTTGAATTTAAATTTTTCAATTTTCTTAATTGTCTTCTTTGCCACAATGCAATTTGAAATGATTTATATAATTTTTGCCTCCAAACATATTACTCATGAAAAAGCAAATGCAATGGACTCTAATCAGAAGTTTTCCCACTCCCTTTTATATAAATATGCTTGAAAAAACAATGAAACTTGGGATTACTATTTATAATATTCATTTACTAAAGGATATTTTATACAATTAAGTCCATTACTTGTATTTTTATACAATTAACATTTTCAAATATTATATTTCTCTCACCAATCAAATGCAAAGACATTAACAATAAATTTAAAATTCAAAATATTGCATTTTTGGAATTTTTAGAATTTTAAAATTTGCTAGGGATAAATACATTGTCATTAATCTATTGAATTTTAATTTTGCAATTTTCTTAATTGTCACCTTTGTCTCAATGCAATTTGAAATGATTTATATAATTCTTGTCTTCAAACAAATTACTTAAGAACAAGCAAAAACTATAGACTCTAATAAGAAGGTTCCCCACTCCCATCTAGGGATATATGCTTAACACAACATTGAAACATAGGATTGTTATTTATAATTTTGATCCACTAAAGTGTATTTTATACAATTCATTCTATTACTTGTATCTTTATTCAACTAACATATTCAATTATTATGTTTTTCACACTAATCAAATGCCATGACTTTAATAATAAAGCAAAAAACCAAAACATTTCATTTTTTGAATTTTAGAATTTTAAGGTTTTCTAGGGATAAATGCATCATTAATAATCAGTTGAATTTAAATTTTGCAATTTTCTTATTTGTCTTCATTGCCTTAATGTAATTTGAAATGATTTATAGAATTCTTGTCTATAAACAAATTACTTAAGAAAAAACAAAAGCAATGGACTCTAATAAGAAGGTTGGCCACTCCTATCTAGGGATATATGCTTAACACAACATTGAGGTTTAGGATTGTTATTTATAATCTTCATCCACTAAAGTGTATTTTATATAATTGAGTCTATTACTTGTATTTTTGTCCAATTAATGTATTCAAATATTATACTTTTCAACTATTATATTTGTCTCACCAATCAAATGCAACGACATTAACAATAAATTCGAAAATCAAAATATTACATTTTGAAATTTTTAGAATTTTAAAATATACTAGGAATAAATGTATTGTTAATAATCTGTTGAATTTAAATTTTACAATTTTCTTAATTATCTCCATTGCCTTAATGCAATTTGAAATCATTTATAGAATTCTTGTCTTCAAACAAATTACATAAGAAAAAACAAAAACAATGGATTCTAATAAAAAGGTTCCCCACTCCTATCTAGCGATATATGCCTAACACAATAATGAGACTTGGGGTTGCAATTTATAATATTCATCCACTAACTTTATACAATTGATTGCATTACCTGCATGTTTGTTGAATCAACATATTTAAACGTTATGTTTTTCACACCAATCAATTGTCATGACTTTAATAATAAAAGAAAAAACCAAACTATTGCATTTTTTTAATTTTAGAATTTTAAGGTTTTCAAGGGATAAATGCATTGTTAAAAATTAGTTGAATTTTAAGTTTGCAATTTTCTTAATTGCCTCCATTATCACAATGCAAAAAGCAAAAGTAATGGACTCTAATAAGAAGTTTTCCACTCCCTTCTATACATATATGCTTGAACCAATAATAAAACTTGGGATAGTTATTTATAATATTCATCTACTAAAGTGTATTTTATATAATATTCAAATATTATATTTTTTAAATATTATATTTCTCTCAGCAATCAAATGCAACGACATTAATAATAAATTTAAAAATCAAAATACTGCATTTTTGCAATTTTTAAAATTTTAAAATCTGCTAAGGATAAATACACTGCCATTAATCTGTTGAATTTTAATTTTGCAATTTTCTTAATTGTCGCCCTTGTCTCAATGCGATTTGAAATGATAAGAAAAAGCAAAAGTAATAGACTCTAATAAAAAGGTTCCCTACTCCCATCTAGGGATATATGCTTAACACAACAATGAAGTTTAGGATTACTATTTATAATATTCATCTACTAAAGAGTATTTTATATAATTGAGTCGATTACATGTATTTTTGTCCAATTAACATATTCAAATATTATATTTTCAAATATTATATTTCTCTCACCAATCAAATGCAACGACATTAATAATAAATTTAAAAATCAAAATATTACATTTTTGAAATATTTAGAAATTTAAAATCTGTTAGGAATAAATATATTGTCAATCATTTATTGAATTTAAATTTTACAATTTTCTTAATTGTCTTCATAGCCTTAATACAATTTGAAATCATTTATAGAATTCTTTTCTTCAAACAAGTTACTTAAGAAAAAACAAAAGCAATGAACTATAAGAAAGTTCTCCACTCCCATCTAAGGATATATGCTTAACACAACATTAAGGCTTAGGATTGCCTTTTATAACATTCACCCACTAAAGTGCATTTTATACAATTGATTTCATTACTTGTATTATTGTTCATTAAATATATTCAAATGTTATGTTTTTCACACCAATCAATTGCCAGGACTTTAATAATAAAGGAAAAAACCAAAACATTGCATTTTTTGAATTTTAGAACTTTAAGGTTTTATAGGGATAAATGCATTATCAATAATCAGTTGAATTTAAATTACAATTTTCTTATTTGTCTCATGTGTCACAATGTAATTTGAAATGATTTATATAATGTTTGACTACAACGTATTACTTGGGAAAAAGCAAATGCAATAGACTCTAACTAGAAGTTTTCTCACTCCTCTCTATACATATATGCTTGAACCAACAATGAAACTTGAGATTGCTACTTATAATATTTTTCTACTAAAGTGTATTTTATACAATTGAGTCCATTACTCCTATTTTAGAATTTTAAAATCTACTAGGGATAAATGCATTGTCATTAATCTGTTGAATTTTAATGTTGCAATTTTCTTAATTGTCACCTTTCTCTCAATGCAATTTGAAATGATTTATATAATTCTTGTCTTTTAACAAATTAATTAAGAAAAAGTAAAAGCAATAGACTCTAATAAGAAGGTTCCCAACTCCCATCTAGGGATATATGCTTAACACAACATTGAACCTTGGGATTGTTACTTATAATTTTCATCCATTAAAGTGAATTTTATACAATTGAGTTTATTACTTCTATTTTTGTCCAATTAACATATTTAAATATTATATTTCTCTCACCAAGCAAATGCAACGACATTAACAATAAATTCAAAAATCAAAATTTTACATTTTTGAAATTTTTAGAATTTTAAAATTTGCTAGGAATAAATATATTGTCAATAATATGTTGAATTTAAATTTTACAATTTTCTTAATTGTCTTCATTGCCTTAATACAATTTGAAATCATTTATAAAATTCTTGTCTTTAAACAAATTACTTAAGAAAAAACAAAAATAATGGACTCTAATAAGAAGGTTCCCTACTCTTATTTAGAGATATATGTCTAACACAACATTAAGGCTTGGGATTGTCATTTATAATATTCATCCACTAAAGTGCACTTTATACAATTGATTTCATTACTTGTATGTTTGTTCAATCAACATATTCAAAAGTTATGTTTTTCACTCCAATCAATTGCCATGACTTTAATACTAAAGGAAAAAACCAAACCATTGCATTTTTTGAATTTTAGAATTTTAAGGTTTTCTAGGGATAAATGCATTGTTAATAATCAGTTAAATTTAAATTTTTCAATTTTCTTAATTGTCTCCTTTGCCACAATGCAATTTGAAATGAATTATATAATTTTTCCCTACAAACATATTACTCAGGAAAAAACAAATGCAATGGACACTAATAAGAAGTTTTCCCACTCCCCTCTATACATATATGCTTGAACTAACAATGAAGTTTGGGATTACTATTTATAATATTCATCTATTAAAGTGTATTTTCTACAATATTCAAATATTATATTTCTCTCACCAATCAAATGCAATGATATTAACAATAAATTTAAAAATCAAAATACTTCATTTTTGCAATTTTTAAAATTTTAAAATCTACAAGGGATAAATGCATTGTCATTAATCTGTTGAATTTTATTTTTATAATTTTCTTAATTGTCGCCTTTGTCTCAAGGCAATTTGAAATGATTTACATAATTTTTGTCTTCAAACAAATTACTTAAGGAAAAGCAAAAGCAAAAGACTTTAATAAGAAGGTTCCCCACTTCCATTTAGGGATATATGCTTAGCACAACATTGAAGTTTGTGATTGTTATTTATAATTTTCATCCAGTAAAGTGTATTTTATACAATTCATTTCATTACTTGTATCTTTATTCAACTAACATATTCAAATGTTATGTTTTTCACACCAATCAAATGCCATCACTTTAATAATAAAGTAAAAAACCAAAACATTGCATTTTTTGAATTTTAAAATTGTAAGGATTTCTGGGGATCAATGCATTCTCAATCATCAATTGAATTTAAATTCTACAATTTTCTTAATTATCTCCTTTGCCACAATGAAATTTGAAATGATTTATATAAATTTTGCCTACAAACATATTACTCAGGAAAAAGCAAATGCAACGAACACCAATCAAAAGTTTTCCCACTCCCCTCTATACATATATGCCTTAAACAACAATGAAGTTTGAGATTACTATTTATAATATTTCATCTATTAAAGTGTATTTTATACGATTGAGTCTATTACTTGTATTTTTGTTCAATTAACATATTCAAATATTATACTTTTCAATATTATATTTCTCTCACCAATCAAATGAAATTAACAATAAGTTTAAAAATGAAAATATTGCATTTTTGTAATTTTTAGAATTTTAAAATCTACTAAGGATAAATGCATTGTCATTAATCTGTTGAATTTAAATTTTGCAATTTTCTTAATTGTCGCCTTTGTCTCAATGCAATTTGAAATGACTTATATAATTCTTGTCTTCAAACAAAATATTTAAGAAAAAGCAAAAGCAAAGGACTCTAACAAGAAAGTTCCCCACTCCTATCTAGGGATATATACTTAACACAACATTGAGACTTGGGATTGCCATTTATAATATTTATCCACTAAAGTGCATTTTATACAATTGATTTGATTACTTGTATTTTTGTTCAATCAACATATTCAAATGTTATGTTTTTCACACCAATCAATTGCCATGACTTTAATGATAAAGGAAAAAACCAAAATATTGCATTTTTTAAATTTTAGAACTTTCAGGTTTTCTAGGGATAAATGCATTGTCAATAATCAATTGAATTTAAATTTTGCAATTTCTTATTTGTCTCATGTACCACAATGCTATTTGAAAGGATTTATATAGTGTTTGCCTACAACATATTACTTAGGAAAAATCAAATGCAATGGACTCTAATAAGAAGTTTTCCCACTCCCCTCTATACATATATGCATGAACCAACAATAAAGTTTGAGATTGCTATTTACAATACTAAAGTGTTTTTTATACAATTAAGTCCATTACTTCTATTTTTGTTCAATTAACATATTCAAATATTATATTTTTCAAATATTATATTTCTCTCACCAATTAAATGCAACGACATTAACAATAAATTTAAAAATTAAAATACTGCATTTTTGCAATTTTTAGAATTTTAAAATCTGCTAGGGATAAATGCATTGTCATTAATCTCTTGAATTTTAAATTTCTAATTTTCTTAATTGTCGCCTTTGTCTCAATACAATTTAAAATGATTTATGTAATTCTTGTCTTCAAACAAATTTCTTAAGAAAAAACACAAGTAAAGGACTCTAATAAGAAGGTTCCCTAATCCTATCTAGCACTCCTATCTAGGGATATATGCCTAACACAACATTGAGACTTGGGATTGTCATTTATAATATTCATTCACTAAAGTGCATTTTATACAATAGATTTCATTACTTGTGTTTTTGTTCAATAAACATATTTAAACGTTATGTTTTCCACACCAATCAATTTCCATGACCTTATTAATAAAGGGAAAAACCAAAACATTGCATTTTTTTTTGAATTTTAGAACTTCAAGGATTTCTAGGGATAAATGCATTGTCAATAATTAGTTGAATTTAAATTTTGCAATTTTCTTAATTATCTCCCTTGCCACAATGGAATTTGAAATGATTTATATAATTTTTAGCTACAAACACATTACTCAGGAAAAAGCAAATGTAAGGGACTCTATTCAGATGTTTTCCCCCTTCCCTCTATACATATATGCTTCAAACAACAATGAAGATTGAGATTATTATTTATAATATTCATCTACTAAAGTTTATTTTTTACAATTGAGTCCATTACTTATTTTTTTGTCCAATTAACATATTCAACTATTATATTTTTCAAATATTATATTTCTCTCACCAATCAAATGCAACGACATTAACAATATTTGAAAAATCAAAATCTTACATTTTTGAAATTTTTAGAATTTTAAAATCTGCTAGAAATAAATGCATTGTCAATAATCTGTTGAATTTAAATTTTGCAATTTTCTTAATTGTCTCCATTGCCTTAATGCAATTTGAAATGATTTATAAAATTCTTGTCTTCAAACAAATTACTTAAGAAAAAACAAAAGCAATTAACTATAATAAGAAGGTTCCCCATTTCGATCTTGGAATATTTGCTTAACACAACATTGAGGCTTGGGATTGCCATTAATAATATTCATCCACTAAAGTGCATTTTATACATTTCATTTCATTACTTTTATTTTTGTTCAATAAACATTTTCAAATGTTATGTTTTTCACACCAATCAATTTCCATCACTTTAATGATAAAGGAAAAAACCGAAACATTGCATTTTTTGAATTTTAGAGCTTTAAGGTTTTCTAGGGAGAAAATTGAAACATTGCATTTTTGCAATTTTTAGAATTTTAAAATTTGCTAAGGATAAATGTATTGTCATTAATCTCTTGAATTTTAATTTTCAAATTTCTTAATTGTCGCCTTTGTCTCAATGCAATTTGAAATGATTTATAGGATTCTTGTCTTCAAACAAATTATTTAAGAAAAAGCAAAAGCAAAAGACTCTATTACTTGTATATTTATTCAACTAACATCTTCAAATATTATGTTTTTCACACCAATCAAATGTCATCACTTTAATAATAAAGCAAAAAACCAAAGCATTGCACTTCTTGAATTTTAGAATTTTAAGGATTTCTAGGGATAAATGCATTGTCAATAATCAATTGAATTTAAATTTTGCAATTTTCTTAATTATCTATTTTGCCACAATGCTATTTGAAATGATTTATATTATTTTTAGCTATAAACATATTACTCAGGAAAAAGCAAATGCAATGGACTCTAATAAGAAGTTTTCCCACTTCCCTCTATACATATATGCTTGAAACAACAATGAAACTTGGGATTACTATTTATAATATTCATCTACTAAAGTGTACTTTTTACAATTGAGTCCATTACTTATTTGTTTGTTTAATTAACATATTCAAATATTATATTTTTCAAATGTTATATTTCTCTCACCAATTAAATGCAATGACATTAACGATAAATTTCAAAATCAAAATATTGCATTTTTGCAATTTTTAGAATTTTAAAATCTGTTAGGGATAAATGCACTGTCATTAATCTCTTGAATTTTAAATTTCTAATTTTCTTAATTGTCGCCTTTGTCTCAATGCAATTTGAAATGATTTATATAATTCTTGTCTTCAAACAAATTCCTTAAGAAAAAGTAAAAGCAAAGGACTTTAATAAAAAGGTTCCCCACTCCTTTCTAGGGATATATGCCTAACATAGCATTGAGGCTTAGGATTGCCATTTATAATATTCATCCACTAAAGTGTATTTTATACAATTGATTTGATTACTTGTATTTTTGTTCAATCATTATATCCACATGTTATGTTTTTCACACCAATCAATTGCCATGACTTTAATAATAAAGGAAAAAACAAAAACATTGTAGTTTCTGTACTTTAGAACTTTAAGGTTTTCTAAGAATAAAGGCATTGTCAATAATCAGTTGAATTTAAATTTTGTAATTTTCTTAATTGTCTCCTTTGCCATAATGCAATTTGAAATGATCTATATAATTTTTGCCTACAAACATATTACTCAGGAAAATGCAAATGCAATGGACTCTAATCAGATGTTTTCCCACTCCCTTCTGTACATATATGCTTCAAACAACAATGAAACTTGGGATTACTATTTATAATATTCATTTACTAAAGTCTATTTTATACAATTGAGTCCATTACTTGTTTTCTTTTTTTTTTCCAATTAACATGTTCAACTATTATATTTTTCAAATATTATATTTCTCACACCTATCAAATGCAACAACACTAACAATAATTTGAAAAATCAAAATATTACATTTTTGAAATTTTTAGAATTTTAAAATCTGCTATAAATAAATGTATAGTCAACAATCTGTTGAATTTAAATTTTGCAATTTTCTTAATTGTCTCCATTACCTTAATGCAATTTGAAATGATTTATAGAATTCTTGTCATCAAACAAATTACTTAAGAAAAAACAAAAGTAATAGACTATAATAAGAAGGTTCCTTACTCTGATCTAGAGATATAAGTTTAACACAACATTAAGGTTTGGGATTGTCATTTATAATATTCATCCACTAAAGTGCATTTTATACAATTGATTTCATTACCTGCAGTTTTGTTCAATAAACATATTCAAATGTTATGTTTTTCACACCAATCAATTGCCAAGACTTTAATAATAAAGGAAAAAACCAAAACATTGCATTTTTTGAATTTTAGAACTTTAAGGTTTTATAGGGGTAAATGCATTATCAATAATCAGTTAAATTTAAATTTTGCAATTTTCTTAATTATCTCCTTTGCCACTATACAATTTAAAATGATTTATATAATTTTTGCCTACAAACATATTACTCAAGAAAAAGTAAATGCAACGGACTCCAATCAGAAGTTTTCTCATTCTCCTTTATACATATATGCTTGAAACAACAATGAAGTTTGGGATTACTATTTATAATATTCATCTATGAAAGTGTATTTTATACAATTGAGTCCATTAGTTGTTTTTTTTTTTCAATTAACATATTCAACTATTATATTTTTCAAATATTATATTTCTCTCACCTATTACATGCAACGATATTAACAATAATTTGAAAAATCAAAATATTACATTTTTGAAATTTTTAGAATTTTAAAATCTACTAAAAATAAATGTGTTGTCAATAATCTGTTGAATTTAAATTTTACAATTTTCTTAATTGACTCCATTGCCTTAATGCAATTTGAAATGATTTATAATATTCTTGTCTTCAAACAAATTACTTAAGAAAAAACAAAAGCAATAGACTATAATAAGAAGGTTCCTCACTCTGATCTAGGGATATATGCTTAACACAACATTGAGGCTTGGGATTGCCATTTATAATATTCATCCACTAAAGTGCATTTTATATAATTGATTTCATTACTTGTAGTTTTGTTCAATAAACATATTCAAATGTTATGTTATTCACACCAATCAATTTCCATCACTTTAATGGTAAAGGAGAAAACCAAAACATTGCATTTTTTGAATTTTAGAACTTTAAGGTTTTATAGGGAAAAAACTGAAACATTGCATTTTTGCAATTTTTAGAATTTTAAAATCTACTAGGGATAAATGCATTGTCATTAATCTCTTGAATTTTAAATTTGCAATTTTCTTAATTGTCGCCTTTATCTCAATGCAATTTGAAATGATTTATATGATTCTTATCTTCAAGCAAATTACTTAAGAAGAAGCAAAAGCAAAAGACTTTAATAAGAAGATTCCCCACTCCTATCTAGGGATATATGCCTAACACAACATTGAGGCTTGGGATTGCCATTTATAATATTCATCCACTAAAGTGCATTTTATACAATTGATTTCATTACTTGTATTTTTGTTTAATCAACATATTCAAATGTTATGTTTTTTCACATGAAACAATTGCCATGACTTTAATAATAAAGGAAAAAACCAAAACATTGCATTTTTTGAATTTTAGAACTTTATGGTTTTCTAGGAATAAATGCATTTTCAATAATCAGTTGAATTTAAATTTTGCAATTTTTTTATTTGCCTCATGTGCCACAATGCAATTTGAAAGGATTTATATAATGTTTGCCTACAACATATTACTTGGGAAAAAGCAAATGCAATGGACTCTAATAAGAAATTTTCCCACTCCCCTCTATACATATATGCTTGAACCAACAATGAAGCTTGGGATTACTATTTATAATATTTTTCTACTAAAGTGTATTTTATACAATTGAGTTCATTTCTTCTATTTTTGTTCAATTAACATATTCAAATATTATATTTCTTTCACCAATCAAGTGCAAGGACATTAACAATAAATTTAAAAATCAAAATACTGCATTTTTGCAATTTTTAGAATTTTAAAATCTACTAGTGATAAAAGCATTGTCATTAATCTCTTGAATTTTAAATTTGCAATTTTCTTAATTGTCGCCTTTGTTTGAATACAATTTGAAATCATTTATATAATTCTTGTCTTCAAAGAAATTACTTAAGAAAAAACAAAAGCAATGGACTCTAATAAGAAGTTTCCCCACTCCTATTTAGGGATATATACTTAACACAACATAGAGACTTAGGATTGCCATTTATAATATTCATCCACTAAATGGCATGTTATACAATTGATTTCATTTCTTATATTTTTGTTCAATAAACATATTTAAATGTTATATTTTTCAATCCAATCAATTGCCCTGACTTTAGTAATAAAGGAAAAAGCCAAAACATTGCATTTTTTGAATTTTAGAATTTTAAGGTTTTTTAGGGATAAATGCATTATCAATAATCAGTTGAATTTAAATTTTTCAATTTTCTTAATTATCTCCTTTGCTACAATGCAATCTGAAATGATTTATATAATTTTTGCCTACAAACATATTACTCAGGAAAAAGTAAATGCAATGAACGCCAATCAGAAGTTTTCCCACTACCTTTTATACATATATGCTTGAAACAACAATGAGGCTTGGGATTACTATTTATAATATTTTTCTACTAAAGTGTATTTTATATGATTGAGTTTATTACTTGTATTTTTGTTCAATTAACATATTCAAATATTATATTTTACAAATATTATATTTCTCTCACCAACCAAATGCATCGACATTAACAATAAATTTAAAAGTCAAAATATTGCATTTTTGCAATTTTTAGAAATTTGAAATCTACTAGGAATAAATGTATTGTCAATAATCTGTTGAATTGAAAATTTTCTATTTTCTTAGTTGTCTCTATTGCATTAATGCAATTTGAAATGATTTATAGAGTTCTTGTTTTCAAACAAATTACTCAAGAAAAAACAAAAGCAATAAATGATAATAAGAAGGTTCCCCACTCCTATTTAGGGATATATGCTTAACATAACATTGAGGCTTAGGATTGCCATTTATAATATTTATCCACTAAAGTGCATTTTACACAATTGATTTCATTACTTGTATTTTTGTTGAATAAACATATTCAAATGTTATATTTTTCACACTTATCAATTGTCCTGACTCTAATAATAAAGGAAAAAGCAAAAACATTGCATCTTTTGAATTTTAGAACTTTAAGGTTTTCTAGGGATAACTACATTGTCAATAATTAATTGAATTTAAATTTTGCAATTTTCTTATTTGTCTTATGTGTCATAATGCAATTTGAAAAGATTTATATAATGTTTCCTTACAACATATTACTTGGGAAAAAGCAAATGCAATGAACTTTAATAAAAAGTTTTCCCACTCCCCTCTATACATATATGCTTAAACCAACAATGAAGCTTGAGATTTCTATTTATAATATTTTTCTACTAAAGTGTATTTTATACAATTGAGTCCATTACTTATAGTTTTGTTTAATTAACATATTCAAATATTATATTTTTTAAATATTATATTTCTCTCACCAATTAAATGCAACGACATTAACAATAAATTTAAAAATCAAAATAATGCATTTTTGCAATTTTAGAAGTTTAAAATCTATTAGGGATAAATGCATTGTTATTAATCTCTTAAATTTGAATTTTGCAATTTTCTTAGTTGTCGCCTTTGTCTTAATGCAATTTGAAATACTTTATATAATTCTTGTCTTCAAACAAATTATTTAAGAAAAAGCAAAAGCAATAAACTCTAATAAGAAGGTTCCCCACTCCTATCTAGTGACATATGCCTAACACAAGATTGAGGCTTAGAATTGCCATTTATAATATTCATCCACTAAAGTGCATTTTATACAATTGATTTCATTACTTGTATTTTTGTTCAATAAATATATTTAGATGTTATGTTTTGCACACCAATCAATTGTCATGACTTCAATAATAAAGGAAAAAACCAAAACATTGCATTTTTTAATTGTAGAACTTTAAGGTTTTCCACGGATAAATTTTGCAATTTTCTCAATTGGCTCCTTTGTCACAATGCAATTTGAAATGATTTATATAATTTTTGCCTACAAACAAATTACTCAGGAAAAAGCAAATGCAATGGACTCTCATCAAAAGTTTTCTCACTCCCCTCTATACATATATGCTTGAAACAACAATGAAACTCGGGATTATTATCTATAATATTCATCTACTAAAGTGTATTTTATATAATTGAGTCCATTACTTGTACTTTTGTCCAATTAACATATTCAAATATTATATTTTTCAAATATTATATTTCTCTCACCAATCAAATGTAATGACATTAAAAATAAATTTAAAAATCAAAATATTACATTTTTTAAAATTTTTAGAATTTTAAAATCTATTATAAATGAATGTATTGTCAATAATCTGTTGAATTTAAACTTTGCAATTTTCTTAATTGTCTCCATTGCCTTAATGCAATTTGAAATGATTTATAGAATTCTTATCTTCAAACAAATTACTTAAGAAAAAATAAAAGCAATGGACTCTAATAAGAAGGTTCCTCACTCCTTTCTAGGGATATACTTAACAAAACATTGAGCCTTGGGATTGCCATTTATAATATTCATCCACTAAAGTGCATTTTATACAATTGATTTCATTACTTGTATTTTTGTTCAATAAACATATTCAAATGTTATGTTTTTCACACCAATCAATTGCCATGACTTTAATAATAAAGGAAAACACCAAAACATTGCATTTTTTGAATTTTAGAATTTTAAGATTTTTTAGGAATAAATGCATCGTTAATAATATGTTGAATTTAAATTTTTCAATTTTCTTAATTATCTCCTTTGCACAATGCAATTTGAAATGATTTATATAATTCTTACCAACAAACATATTACTTAGGAAAAAGAAAATGCAATAGACTCCAATTAGAAGTTTTCCCACTCCCCTTTATACATATATGCTTGAAACAACAATGGAATTTGGGATTGCTGTTTATAATATTCCTCTACTAAAGTGTATTTCATATAATTGAGTCCATTACTTGTATTTTTGTCCAATTAACATATTCAAATATTATATTTCTCTCACCAATCGAATGCAATGACATTAACAATAAATTTAAAAATCAAAATATTACACTTTTGAAATTTTTAGAATTTTAAAATCTGCTTGGAATAAATGTATTATGAATAATCTATTGAATTTAAATTTTACAATTTTCTTAATTGTCTTCATTACCTCAATGTAATTTGAAATGATTTATAGAATTCTTGTTTTCAAACAAATTACTTAAAAAAAAATAAAAATAATGGACTATAATAAGAAAGTTCCCCACTTCCATCTAAGGATATATGCTTAAGACAACATTGAGACTTAGGATTGTCATTTATAATATTCATCCACTAAAGTGCATGTTATACAATTGCTTTCATTACTTGTATTTTTGTTCAATCAACATATTCAAATGTTATGTTTTTTCACACGACACAATTGCCATGACTTTAATAATAAAGGAAAAAACCAAAACATTGCATTTTTTGAATTTTAGAACTTTAAGGTTTTCTAGGAATAAATGCATTGTCAATAATCAATTGAATTTAAATTTTGCAATTTTTTTATTTGCCTTATGTGCCACAATGCAATTTGAAAGGATTTATATAATGTTTGCCTAAAACATATTACTTAGGAAAAAGCAAATGCAATGGACTCTAATAGGAAGTTTTCCCACTCCCCTCTATACATATATGCTTGAAACATCAATGAATCTTGGGATTGCTATTTATAATATTCATCCACTAAAGTGTATTTTATACAATTGAGTCCATTTCCTGTATTTTTATTCAATTAACATATTCAAATATTATTTTTTTCTCACAAATAAAATGCAACAACATTAACAATAAATTTAAAACATATCACTTAAGAAAAAGTAAAAGCAATGGACTATAATAAGAAGTTTCCCCACTCCTATCTAGAGATATATGTTTGACACAATATTAAAACTTCATATTGCAATTTATAATATTAATCCACTAAAGTGTATTTCATTCAATTAAGTCGATTATTCTTATTTTTGTTCAATTATTGTATTCAAATAATATGTTCTTCTCACCAATCAAATGCAACTATTTTAAGAATAAATTTAAAAATAAAAACATTACATTTTTTCTATTTTTAGAATTTTAGAAGCTGTAAGGGATAAATGCATCATCAATAATCAGTTGAATTTAAATTTTGCAATTTTCTTAATTGTCTATTGTGTCAAATGCAATTTGAAATCATTTATATGATTTTTACTTTTAAACATATTACTTAGGAAAAAGCAAATCCAATAGATTATAATAAGAAGTTTTCTCACTCCCCACTATACATATATGCTTGAAACAACAATGAAGCTTGGGATTGGTATTTATAATATTCACCCACTAAAACATATTTTATATAATTGATTCCATTACTTGTATTTTTGTTCAATTAACATATTCAAATGTTATGTTTTCCACACCAATCAAATGCCATGACTATAATAATAAAGTAAAAGACCAAAACATTGCATTTTTTGAAATTTAGAATTTTAAGGTTTTCTAGGGATAAATGAATTGTCAATAATCAGTTGAATTTAAATTTTGCAATTTTCTTAATTGACTCTTGTACCACAATGCAATTTGAAAGGATTTATATAATTTTTGCCTACAAACAAATTACTTAAGAAAAAGCAAAAGTAATGGACTCTAAAAAGAATGTTCCTTACTCCCATTTAGGGATATATGTTTAACACAATATTGAAATTTGGGATTGCTATTTATAATATTCAACCACTAAAGTGTATTTTATAAAATTGAGTCCATTACTTGTATTTTTGTTCAATTAACATATTCAAATATTATATTTTTCAAATATTATATTTCTCCCACCAATTAAATCCAATAATATTAACAATAAATTTAAAAATCAAAATATTGCATTTTAGCAATTTTTAGAATTTTAAAATTGACTAGGGATAAATGCATTGTCAATAATCTGTTGAATTTTAATTTTGCAATTTTCTTAATTGTCCCCTTTGCCTCAATGCAATTTGAAATGATTTATATAATTTTTGTCTTCAAACAAATTACTTAAGAAAAAGCAAAAGTAATAGACTCTAATAAGAAGGTTCCCCACTCCCATATAGGGATATATGCTTAACACAACATTGAAACTTGGGATTGCTATTTATAATATTCATCCACGAAAGTGTATTTTATACAATTGATTCTATTACCTATATCTTTAATCAATTAACATATTCAAATGTTATGTTTTTCACACCAGTCAAATTCCATGACTTTAATAATAAAGCAAAAAACCAAAACATTGCATTTTTGGAATTTTAGAATTTTACGGTTTTCTAAGCATAAAGGCATCGACAATAATCAGTTGAATTTAAATTTTGCAATTTTCTTAATTGTCCCCTTTGCCTCAATACAATTTGAAATGATTTATATAATTCTTGTCTTCAAACAAAATACTTAAGAAAAAGCAAAAGCAATGGACTGTAATAAGAAGGTTCTATATTCCCATCTAGGGATATATGCTTAACACAACATTGAAACTTGGGATTGCTATTTATAATATTCATCTACTAAAGTGTATTTTATGGAATTGAGTCCATTACATGTATTTTTGTTCAATTAACATATTAAAATATTATATTTTTCAAATATTATATTTCTCTCACCAATAAAGAGCAACGACATTAACAATAAATTTAAAAATCAAAATATTGTATTTTTGTAATTTTTAGAATTTTAAAATCTGTTAGGAATAAATGCATTGTCAATAATCTGTTGAATTTAAAATTTTCAATTTTCTTAATTGTCTTCATTACCTCAATGCAATTTGAAATGATTTATATAATTCTTGTCTTCAAACCAATTACTTAAGAAAAAACAAATGCAATAGACTCTAATAAGAAGGTTCCGCACTCGCATCTAAGAATATATGATTAACACAAGAATGAAGTTTGGGATTGCTATTTATAATATTCATCCACTAAAGTATATTTTATACAATTCATTCCATTGTATTTTTGTTCGATTAACATATTTAAATGTTATGTTTTTCACACCAATAAAATGCCAATACTTTAATAATAAAGCAAAAGACCAAAACATTGCATTTTTTGAATTTTAGAATTTTAAGGTTTTCTAATGCATTGTTAATAATCAGTTGAATTTAAGTTTTGCAATTTTCTTAATTGTCTCTTGTGCCACAATGCAATTTAAAACCAAAATTGAGTCCATTACATGTATTTTTGTTCAATTAACACATTCAAATATGAAATTTTCAAATATTGTATTTTTCTCACCAATCAAAAGCAACGAAATTAACAATAAATTTAAAAATCAAATTAATGCATTTTTGCAATTTTTAGAATTTTAAAATCTATTAGGGATAAATGCATTGTTAATAATCTGTTGAATTTAAATTTTGCAATGTTCTTAATTGTCTCCATTACCTGAATGCAATTTGAAATGATTTGTATAATTCTTGTATTCAAACAATTTACATAAGAAAAAGCAAAAGCAATAGACTCTAATAAGAAAGTTCCCCACTCCCATTTAGGGATATATGCCTAACACAACATTGAAGTTTGGAAGTACTATTTATAATATTCATCCAATAAAGTGTATTTTGTACAAGTGATTGCATTACCTGTATCTTTAATCAATTAAATTATTCAAATGTTATGTTTTTCACACCAATCGAATTCCATGGCTTTAATAATAAAGCAAACAACCAAAACATTGCATTTTTGGAATTTTAGAATTTTATGGTTTTCTAGGCATAAATGTATTGTCAATAATCAGTTGAATTTAAAATTTGCAATTTCCTTAATTGTCACCTTTGCCTCAACGCAATTAGAAATGATTTATATAATTCTTGTCTTCAAACAAATTACTTAAAAAAGAGCAAAAGTAGTCGACTCTAATAAAAAGGTTCCCCACTCCTATCTAGGGATATATGCTTAACATAACATTGAAGTTTGGGATTGCTATTTATAATATTCATCCACTAAATTGTATTTTATAAAATTGAGTCTATTACTTTTATTTTTGTTCAATTAACATATTCAAATATTAAAATTTTTAGATATTATATTTCTCTCACCAATTAAATGCAACGACATTAATAATAAATTTAAAAATCAAAATATTGCAATTTTGCAATTTTTAGAATTTCAAAATCCGCTAGGGATAAATGCATTATCAATAATCTCTTGAATTTAAATTTTGAAATTTTCTTAATTGTCTCCATTACCTCAATGCGATTTGAAATGATTTGTATAATTCTTGTCTTCGAATAAATTACTTAAGAAAAAGCAAAAGTAAGAGACTTTAATAAGAAGGTTGCCCACTCCCATCTAGGGATATATCCTTAACACAACATTGAAGTTTAGGATTACAATTTATAATATTCATCTAGTTAAGTGTATTTTGTACAATTGATTGCATTACTTGTATCTTTAATCAATTAACATATTCAAATGTTATGTTTTTTACACCAATCGAATTCTAGGGCTTTAATAATAAAGCAAAAAACAAAAACATTTCACATTTGGAATTTGAGAATTTCATGGTTTTCTAGGGATAAATGCATTGTCAATAATCAGTGGAATTTAAATTTTGCAATTTTCTTAATTGTCACTTTTACCTCAATCCAATTTCAAATGATTTAAATAATTCTTGTTGTCAAGCAAATCACTTAAGAAAAAGCAAAAGTAGTGGACTCTAATAAGAACGTTCCCCAATCCCTTCTACGGATATATGCTTAACACAACCTTGAAACTTGGGATTGCTATTTATAATATTTATCTACTAATGTGTATTTTATAAAATTGAGTCCATTACCTTTATTTTTGTTTAATTAACATATTCAAAAAATTATATTTTTCAAATATTATATTTCTCTTAGCAATCAAACGTAACGACATTAACAATAAATTTAAAAATCATAATATTGCATTTTTGCAATTTTTCGAATTTTAAAATCTATTAGGAATAAATGCATTGTGAATAATCTATTGAATTTTAATTTTTCAATTTTCTTAAGTGGTGCCTTTACCTCAATGTTATTTGAAATGATTTATATAATTTTTGTCTTCAAGCAAATTACTTAAGAAAGAGCAAAAGTAGATGACTCTAATAAGAAGGTTCCCCACTCCCATCTAGGGATATATGCTTAACACAACATTAAAATTTGGGATTGCTATTTATAATATTCATGCACTAAAGTGTATTTTATAAAATTGAGTCCATTACATGTATTTTTGTTCAATTAACATCGTCAAATATTATATTTCTTTCACCAATGAAAAGCAACGAAATTAAAAATAAATTAAAACAGCAAAATATTGCATTTTTGCAATTTTTAGAATTTAAAAATCTGCAGGGGATAAATGCATTATCAATAATCTGTTGAATTTCAATTTTGCATTCACTAAAGTGTAATTTATAAAATTGAGTTCATTACATGTATTTTTGTTCAATTAACATATTGAAATATTATATTTTTCAAATATTATATTTCTCCCACCAATCAAAAGCAACGAAAATAACAATAAATTTAAAAATTTGAAATATTCCATTTGTACAATTTTTAGAATTTTAAAATCGACTAAGGCTAAATGCATGGTCAATAATCTGTTGAATTTAAATTTTGCAATTTTCTTAATTGTCTCCATTACCTTAATGCAATATGAAAAGATTTGTGTAATTCTTGTCTCCAAACAAATTACATAAGAAAAAGCAAAAGCATTAGGCTCTAATAAGAAGGTTCCCCACTAAAGTGTACTTTATACAATTGATTCCATTACCTTCATCTTTAATCAATTCACACATTCAAATGTTATGTTTTTCACACTAGTCAAATTTCATGACTTTAAAAATAAAGCAAAAAACCAAAACATTGCATTTTGGGAATTTTAGAATTTTATGGTTTTATAGGAATAAATGTATTGTCAATATTCAGTTGAATTTAAATTTTGCAATTTTCATAATTGTTGCCTTTACCTTAATGCAATTTGAAATGATTTGTATGATTCTTGTCTTCAATCAAATTACTTACAAAAAAGCAAAAGCAATAAACTCTAATAAGAAGGTTCCCCACTCCCATTTAAGGATATATGCTTAACACAACCTTGAAGTTCAGGAATCCTATTTATAATATTCATCTACTAAAGTGTATTTTATAAAATTGAGTCCATTACTTCTATTTTTGTATAATTAACAAATTCAAATATCATATTTTTCAAATATTATATTTCTCCCACCAATCAAATGCAACGACATTAATAATAAATTTAAAAATCAAAATATTGCAATTTTGCAATTTTTAGAATTTTAAAATCTGCTAGGAATAAATGCACTGTGAATAATCTATTAAATTTTAATTTTTCAATTTTCTTAATTGTCATCTTTGCCTCAATGCTATTTGAAATGATTTATATAATTCTTATCTTCAAACAAATTACTTAACAAAAAAGTAAAAGTAATGGACTCTAACAAAAAAGTTCCCTACTCCCATCTAGGGATATATGCTTAACACAACATTGAAGTTAGGGATTGTTATTTATAATAATCATCTATTAAAGAGTATTTTATACAATTGATTCCATTACCTGTATCTTTAATCAATTAACAGATTCAAATGTTATTGAAGTTCCCAACTTCACCCTAGGATCTACTAGTTTGTGATACTGAGAGGGGGGGTGAATCAGTATCACCACAATTCACAATTCGCAGGAAAGTGAACAACTTCAATCTCTTCTTAAAAGCGAACTCTTTCTCAGATTCGACTAAGGTAGATCTATTGCTACCTACTAATCACAATAGTCCCCAAAGTCACCTTTCAGACACCTTGCCTAATAGACAATTCGGATGTTCTTGTTTAGGTCTTCGTTAGGTTATGGGTTGGCTGATACTTTAGCTGCGTTCACAACTCAATTCAAAACACAGAACGTAAAGTAAATTAAGGACACACGAGATTTACGTGGTTCCGTCAACGTGACGTACATCCACGGTGGTAGGGACTCTCCCTTACCGAGACTATCCACTATACTTGAGAATTCCAGTTACAATGGATGTCTTAATCTTCTGCTCCTTTCACTATTGCAATTACTAAGCAAGTACAATACAAAGAGTGTCACTTACTGTGTCTACCCTTCGTCTAGCTTGTCTTGCCTCTGTTGAATTGAAAGGCTGCTCCACTGCCGCTTAGAAGTTCACCGCAACGCTCTCTAACCTCTCTTGAAGAAATCTAGAAATACGTTGAGTTCTTTCCGATGCTTCGCCAAATTCCTTCTCTAGGTTGTCTCACACAGCTCCTGCTTTCACCGTCTCAAGGTTTCACAGCTTGCACTCAAGCTTCTGGTCTGCCGTTTCACGTCTCACGGCCTGCCCCACGCTTCTGATCAGTCACGCCGTTGCACGTTCTGGTCTCACGCTCCTGGTCTGCTGTTTCACGTCTCTTGGCCTGCCTTACACTACTGGTTTTTCTGGTTCACGTCTCTTGCCCTGCCTCACGCTTCTAGTCTGCTGTCTTCTCTTCCGGGTGGTCTCACGGATACCAGGTCTGCTGTCTTCTCTTCCGGGTGGTCTGTTTCTTATTTCTCCTCTTGCTGGTTATGCGTTTCTGGTTTGGTTGCAGGATGTGTTTCTGGTTTGCTTGCAGGAGGCGTTTCTGGTTTGATTGCAAGAGGTGTTTCTGGTTTGCCTGCAGGAGGCGTTTCTGGTTTGGTTGCAGGAGGCGTTTCTGGTTTGCCTGCAGGATGTGTTTCTGGTTTGCTTACAGGACGTGTTTCCGGTTTGCTTGCAGGACGTGTTTTTTGTTTGCTTTCCTGGTGGTATTGTTTCTGATCTCTTGCCGTTCTGCTCTCTCTTCCTTTTGGCCGGTTGCTGTAGGGTTGCTGTTTATTCAATTGTGTTGGCCCTCTGCCCTAGTTTTGTCTTCCAAGGCCTTTATATACTCTCTTCCATAAAACCCTAATAGGGCTTGCATGGCGGATTTACGTTCTTGCCCTTACGCGGCAGATTTACTTTCTTGCCCTTCCATGTGACTTTACTGCTCTTCCATATGACTTTACTCTCTTGCACACTTAACCCTAGTTGACAACAATTACAACCCATACAAGGCTGTGGGAACAATAGTTATGTTTTTCACACTAGTCAAATTCCATGGCTTTAATAATAAAGCAAAAAACCAAAACATTGCATTTCAGGAAGTTTAGAATTTTATAGTGTTCTAGGGATAAATGTTTTAACAATAATCAGTTGAATTTAAATTTTGCAATTTCCTTAATTGTCGTCATTGCCTCAATGTAATTTCAAATGATTTATATAATTCTTGCCTTTAAACAAATTACTTAAGAAAAAGAAAAAGTAATAGACTCTAATAAGAAGTTTTCCCACTCCCATTTAGGGATATATGCTTAGCATAACATTGAAACTTGGTATAGCAATTTATAATATTCATCGACTAAATTGTATTTTATAAAATTGAGTCCATTACTTCTATTTTTGTTTAATTAACATATTCAAATATTATATTTTTCAAATATTATATTTCTCTCACCAATCAAATGCAACGACATTAACAATAAATTTAAAAATCAAAATATTGCATGTTTTGCAATTTTTAGAATTTTAAAATCTGCTAGGAATAAATGTACTGTGAATAATCTATTGAATTTTAATTTTGCAATTTTCTTAATTGTCGTCTTTCCCTCAATGTTATTTGAATTGATTTATATAATTCTTGTCTTTAAACAAATTACTTAACAAAAAAGTAAAATTAATGGACACTAACAAGAAAGTCCCCTACTCCCATCTAAGGATATATGCTTAACACAACATTGAAGTTAGGGATTGCTATTTATAATATTCATCCAGTAAAGAGTATTTTATATAATTGATTCCATTACCTGTATCTTTAATCAATTAACAGATTCAAATGTTATACTTTTCACACCAGTCAAATTCCATGGCTTTAATAATAAAGAAAAAAACCAAAACATTGCATTATAGGAAGTTTAGAATTTTATGGTGTTCTAGGGATAAATGTTTTGACAATAATCAGTTGAATTTAAATTTTGCAATTTCCTTAATTGTCGCCTTTGTCTCAATGCAATTTCAAATGATTTATTTAATTCTTGCCTTCAAACAAATTACTTAAGAAAAAGAAAAAGTAATGGACTTTAATAAGAAGTTTCCCCACTCCCATTTAGGGATATATGCTTAACACAACATTGAAACTTAGGATAACAATTTATAATATTCATCCACTAAATTGTATTTTATAAAATTGAGTCCATTACTTCTATTTTTGTTTAATTAGCATATTTAAATATTATATTTTTCAAATATTATATTTCTCCCAGCAATCAAATGTAACGACATTAACAATAAATTTAAAAATCAAAATATTGCATTTTTGCAACTTTTAGAATTTTAAAATCTGTTAGGAATAAATACATTGTGAATAAGTTGTTGAATTTTAATTTTGCAATTTTCTTAATTGTTGCCTTTGCTTCAATGCTATTTGAAATGATTTATATAATTCTTGTCTTCAAACAAATTAGTTCACAAAAAGGAAAAAGTAATGGACTCTAACATGAAAGTTCCCTACTACCATCTAGGGATATATGCTTAGCACAACATTAAAACTTAAGATTGCTATTTATAATATTTATCCACTAAAGTGTATTTTATACAATTGATTCCATTATTTGTATCTTTAATCAATTAACATATTTAAATGTTATATTTCTCACACCAGTCGATTTCCATGACTTTAATAATAAAGCAAAAAACAAAAACATTGCATTTTTGGAATTTGAGAATTTCTTGGTTTTCTAAGGATAAATGCATTGTCAATAATCAGTTGAATTTAAATTTTTCAATTTTCTTAATTGTCTCCTTTGCCTCAATCCAATTTGAAATGATTTAAATAATTCTTGTCTCAAGCAAATCACTTAAGAAAGAGCAAAATTTAGTGAACTCTAATAAGAAGGTTCCCCACTCCTTTCTAGGGATATATGCTTAACACAACCTTGAAGTTTGGGATTGCTATTTATAATATTTATCCACTAAAGTGTATTTTATAAAATTGAGTCCATTACATGTATTTTTGTTCAATTAACATCTTCAAATATTATATTTCTCTCACTAATCAAAAGTAACGAAATTAACAATAAATAGAAAAATCAAAATATTGCATTTTTGTAATTTTTAGAATTTTAAAATCTATTAGGGATAAATGCATTGACAATAATTTATTGAATTTAAATTTTACATCAATGAAAGTGTAATTTATAAAATTGAGTCCATTACATGTATTTTTGTTCAATTAACATATTGGAATATTATATTTTTCAAATATTATATTTCTCCCACCAATCAAAATCAACGAAATTAACAATAAATTTAAAAATTAAAATATTGCATTTGTGCAATTTTTAGAATTTTAAAATTTGCTAGGGCTAAATGCATGGTCAATAATCTGTTGAATTTAAATTTTGCAATTTTCTTAATTGTCTTCATTACCTTAATGTAATACGAAAAGATTTGTATAATTCTTGTCTTCAAACAAATTGATAAGAAAAAGCAAAAGCATTAGACTCTAATAAGAAGGTTTCCCACTCCTATTTAGGAATATATGCCTAACACAACGTTGAAACTTGGGATTGTTATTTATAATATTCATCCACTAAAGTGTATTTTATACAATTGATTCCACTACCTTTATTTTTAATCAATTCACATATTGAAATGTTATGCTTTTCACACTAGTCAAATTTCATGACTTTAAAAATAAAGCAAAAAACCAAAATATTGCATTTTTGGAATTTTAGAATTTTATGGTTTTCTATGCATAAATGAATTGTGAATAGTCTGTTGAATTTAAATTTTGCAATTTTCTTAATTGTCTCCATTACCTTAATGCAATTTGAAATTGTATAATTCTTCTCTTCAAACAAATTACTTAAGAAAAGCAAAAACAATAAAGTCTAATAAGAAGGTTCCCCTCCCCCATCAAGGGATATATGCTTAACACAACATTAAACTTTGGGATTGCTATTTATAATATTCATCCACTAAAGTGTATTTTATAAAATTGAGTCTGTTACTTTTAATTTTGTTTAATTAACATATTCAAATATTATATTTCTCTCACCAATCAAATGCAACGACATTAATAGTAAATTGTGAAATCAAAATATTGCATTTTTAAAATTTTTAGAATTTTACAATCTGTTAAGGATAAATGTATTGCCAATAATCTATTGAATTTAAATTTTGCAATTTTCATAATTGCAAAATTTAAATCAATGCAATTTGAAATGATTTGTATAATTCTTGTCTTCAATGAAATTACTTCAGAAAAAGCAAAAGCAATAGACTTTAATATGAAGGTTCCCCACTCCCATCTAGGGATATATCCTTAACACAACATTGAAGCTTAGGATTCTTATTTATAATATTCATCCAGTAAAGTGTATTTTATACAATTGATTCCATTACTTGTATCTTTAATGAATTAACAGATTCAAATGTTATGTTTTTCATACCAGTCAGATTCCATGGCTTTAATGATAAAGCAAAAAACCAAAATATTGCATTTTTGGAACTTTAGAATTTTATAGTGTTCTATGGATAAATATATTATCAATAATTAGTTGAATTTAAATTTTTTAATTTTATTAATTGTCGCTTTTGTCTCAATTCAATTTGAAATGATTTATATAATTCTTGTCTTCAAACAAATTACTTAAAAAAAAGTAAAAGTAGTGGACTCTAATAACAAGGTTCCCCACTCCCATCTAAGGATATATGCTTAACACAACATCGAAATTTGGGATTGCTATTTATTATATTCATCCACTAAAATGTATTTTATAAAATTGAGTCCATTACATGTATTTTTTTTTTCAATTAACATATTCAAATATTATATTTTTCAAATATTATTTTTCTCTGACCAATCAAATGCAATAACATTAACAATAAATTTAAAAATGAAGATATTGCATTATTGCAATTTTTAGAATTTTAAAATTTGCTAGGGATAATGCATTGTCAATATTCTGTTGAATTTAAATTTTTCAATTTTCCTAACTATCTCCATTACCTCAATGCAATTTGAAATGATTTGTATAATTCTTATCTTCAAACAAATTACTTACCAAAAAAGTAAAAGTAATGGACTCTGACAACAAAGTTCCCTACTCCCATCTAGGGATATATGCTTAACATAACATTGAAGTTAGGTATTGCTATTTATTATATTCATCCAGTAAAGTGTATTTTATATAATTGATTCCATTACCTATATCTTTAATCAATTAACCGATTGAAATGATATGTTTTTCACACCAATCAAATTCCATGGCTTTAATAATAAAGCAAAAAACCAGAACATTGCATTTTATGAAGTTTAGAATTTTATAGTGTTCTAGGGATAAATGCTTTGACAATAATCAGTTGAATTTAAATTTTGCAATTTTCTTAATTATCACCTTTGCTTCAATGCAATTTGAAATGATTTATATAATTCTTACCTTAAAACAAATTACTTAAGAAAAGGAAAAGGTAATGGACTCTAATAAGAAGGTTCCCCACTCCCATCTAGGGATATATGCTTAACACAACATTGAAGGTTGGGATTGCTATTTATAATATTCATCCACTAAAGTGTATTTTATAAAATTGAGTCCATTACATGTATTTTTGTTCAATTAACATATTCAAATATCATATGTTTCAAATATTATATTTCTCTTACAAATCAAAAGCAACGAAATTAACCATAAATTTAAAAGTCAAAATATTGTATTTTTACAATTTTAGAATTTTAAAATCTACTAGGGATAAATACATTGTTAATAATTTGTTGAATTTCAATTTTGCAATTTTTTTAATTGCAAAATTTAAATCAATGCAATTTGAAATGATTTGTATAATTATTGTCTTCAACCAAATTACTTCAGAAAAAGTAAAAGCAATAGACTTCAATAAGAATGTTCCCCACTCCCATCTAGGGATATATGCTTACCACAACATTGAACCTTGGGATTACTATTTATAATATATATCCACTAAAGTGTATTTTATAAAATTGAGTCCATTACATGTATTTTTGTTCAATTAACATGTTAAATTATTATATTTTTCAAATATTATATTTCTCTATCCAATCAAATGCAACGACATTAATAATAAATTTAAAAATCAAAATATTATATTTTTGTAATTTTTAGAATTTTAAAATTTGTTAGGGATAAATGCATTTTCAATAATATGTTGAATTCAAATTTTCCAATTTTCTTAATTGTCTCCATTACTCCAATGCAATTTGAAATGATTTTTATGATTCTTGCCTTCAAACAAATTACTTAAAAAAAAGCAAAAGCAATAAACTCTAATAAGAAGGTTGCCCACTCCCATCTAGGGATATATGCTTAACACGACATTGAAACTTGGGATTACTATTTATAATATCCATCCAGTAAAGTGTATTTTATACAATTCATTGCATTACCTATATCTTTAATGAATTAACATATTCAAATATTATATTTTTCACACCAATCGAATTCCATGACTTTAATAATGAAGTAAAAAACCAAAACATTGCATTTTTGGAATTTTAGAATTTTATGGTTTTCCACAGACAAATGCATTGTCGATAATTAGTTGAATTTAAATTTTGCAATTTTCTTAATTGTCGCCTTTGCCTTAATGCATTTTGGAATAATTTATATAATTCTTGTCTTCAAACAAATTACTTAAGAAAGAGTAAAAGTAGTGGACTCTAATAAGAAGGTTCCCCACTGCCATCTAGGGATATTTGCTTAATATAACATTGAAACTTAGGATTGCTATTTATAATATTCATCCATTAAAGTGTATTTTATAAAATTGATTCCATTACCTTTATCTTTAATCAATTAAAATATTCAAAAGTTATGTTTTTCACACTAGTCAAATTCCATGACTTTAATAATAAAGCAAAAAACCAAAACATTGCATTTTTGGAATTTTAGTATTTTAGGGATAAATGCATTGTCAATAATCAAATGAATTTAAATTTTACAATTTTCTTAAATGTCACCTTTGCCTCAATGCAATTTGAAATGATTTATATAATTCTTGTCTTTAAATAAATTACTTAAGAAGAAGCAAAAGTAATGGACTCCAATAAGAAGGTTCCCCATTCCCATTTAGGGATATATGCCTAACACAACGTTGAAGCTTGAGATTGCTATTTACAATATTCATCCACTAAAGTGTATTTTATACAATTGATTACATTACTTGTATCTTTAATCAATTAACATATTCAAATGTTGTATTTTTCACACTAGTCGAATTCCATGGCTTGAATAATGAAGCAAAAAATGAAAACATTGCATTTTTTGAATTTTAGAATTTTATCGTTTTCTAGGGATAAATGCATTGTCAATAATCAGTTGAATGTAAATTTTGCAATTTTCTTAATTCTCGGCTTTGCCTCAGTGCAATTTGAAATGATTTGTATAATTCTTGTGTTCAAACAAATTATTTAAGAAAAAGTAAAAGTAGTGGACTTTAATAAGAAAGTTCTCCACTCCTATCTAGGGATATATACTTAACACAACATTGAAGTTTGAGATTGCTATTTATAATATTCATTCACTAAAGTGTATTTTATAAAATTGAGTCCATTATATGTATTTTTGTTCAATTAACATATTGAAATATTAAAATTTTCAAATATTATATTTCTATTACCAATCAAAAGCAACGAAATTAACAATAAATTTAAAAATCAAATTAATGCATTTTTGCAATTTTTAGAATTTTAAAATCTACTAGGGATAAATGCATTGTTAATAATCTGTTGAATTTACATTTTACAATTTTCTTAATTGTCTCCATTACCTGAATGCAATTTGAAATGATTTGTATAATTGTTGTCTTCCAACAAATTAAATAAGAAAAAGCAAAAGCAATAGACTCTAATAAGAAGATTCCCCACTCCCATCTAGGGATATATGCCTAACACAACGTTGAAACTTAGGATTGCTATTTATAATATTCATCCACTAAAGTGTATTTTATAAAATTGAGTCCATTACTTTTATTTTTGTTTAATTAACATATTCAAATATTATATTTTTCAAATATTATATTTTTCTTAACAATCAAATGCAGCGATTTGAACAATAAAGTTAAAAATCAAAATATTGCATTTTTGCAAGTTTTAAAAATTTAAAATTTGTTAGGAATAAATCTTTTGTGAATAATCTGTTCAATTTTAATTTTGCAATTATCTTAATTGTCTCCATTACCTCAATGTAATTTGAAATGATTTGTATAATTCTTGTCTTTAAACAAATTACTTACGAAAAAGCAAAAACAATAGACTCTAAAAAGAAAGTTCCCCACTCCCATCTAGGGATATATGCTTAACACAACATTGAAGGTTGGAATTGCTATTTATAATATTCATCAGTAAAGTGTATTTTATACAATTGATTCCATTACCTGTATCTTTAATCAATTAACATATTCAAATGTTATATTTTTCACACTAGTCGAATTCCATGGCTTTATGAATAAAGCAAAAAACCAAAACATTGCATTTTTGGAATTTTAGAATTTTATGGTTTTCTAAGGATAAATGCATTGTCAATAATCAGTTGAATTTAAATCTTGCAATTTTTTTAATTGTCGCCTTTGCCTCAATGCAATTTGAAATGATTTATATAATTTTTCTCTTCAAGCAAATTACTTAAGAAAGAGCCAAAGTAGTGGACTCTAATAAGAAGGTTCCTCACTCCCATGTAGGGATATATGCTTAACAAAACCTTGAAGTTTGAGATTGCTATTTATAATATTCATCTACTAAAGTGTATTTTATAAAATTAAGTCCATTACATCTATTTTTGTTTAATTAACATATTTAAATATTATATTTATCTCATCTATCAAATGTAACGACATTAACAATAAATTTAAAAATCAAAATATTGCATTTTTGCAATTTTTAAAATTTTAAAATCTGTTAGGAATAAATGCTTTGTGAGTAATCTATTGAATTTTAATTTTGTAATTTTCTTAATTGTCCTCATTACCTTATTGTAATTTGAAATGATTTTAATAATTCCTATCTGCAAACAAACTATATAAGAAAAAGCAAAATCAATATACTCTAATAAGCATGTTCTCCACTCCCATCTAGGGATATATGCCTAACACAATGTTGAAATTTGAGATTGCTATTTATAATATTCATCCACTAAAGTGTATTTTATAAAATTGATTCCATTACCTGTATCTTTAATCAATTAACATATTCAAATGTTATGTTTTTCACATTGGTCAAATTCCATGACTTTAATAATAAAGCAAAAAACCAAAACATTGCATTTTTGGAATTTTCGTATTTTAGGTTTTCTAGGGATAAATGCATTGTCAATAATCAGTCAAATGTAAATTTTACAATTTTCTTAATTATTGCCTTTTCCTTAATGCAATTTGAAATGATTTGTATAATTCTTGTGTTCAAACAAATTACTTAAGAAAAAGTAAAAGTAGTGGACTTTAATAAGAAGGTTCTCCACTCCCATCTATGGATATATACTTAACACAACATTGAAGTTTGGTATTACTATTTATAATATTCATTTACTAAAGTGTATTTTATAAAATTCAGTCCATTACATGTATTTTTGTTCAATTAACATATTCAAATATTAAAATTTTCAAATATTTTATTTCTTTTACCAATCAAAAGCAACGAAATTAACAATAAATTTAAAAATCAAATTAATGCATTTTTGCAATTTTAGAATTTTAAAATCTGCTAGGGATAAATGCCTTGTCAATAATCTATTGAATTTACATTTTGCATTTTTTTAATTGTCTCCATTACCTGAATGCAATTTGAAATGGTTTGTATAATTGTTGTCTTTCAACAAATTAAATAAGAAAAAGTAAAAGCAATAGACTCTAATACGAAGATTCCCCACTCCCATCTAGGGATATATGCCTAACACAATGTTGAAGTTTGGGATTACTATTTATAATATTCATCCATTAAAGTGTATTTTATAAAATTGAGTCCATTACTTCTATTTTTGTTTAATTAACATATTCAAATATTATATTTTTCAAATATTATATTTTTCTCAATAATCAAATGCAGCGATATTAACAATAAAGTTAAAAATCAAAATATTACATTTTTGTAATTTTTAAAAATTTAAAATTTGTTAGGAATAAATCTTTTGTGAATAATCTGTTCAATTTTAATTTTGCAATTATCTTAATTGTCTCCATTACCTCAATGCAATTTGAAATGATTTGTATAATTCTTGTCTTCAAACAAATTATTTACGAAAAAGCAAAAACAATAGAGTCTAATAAGAAGGTTTCCCACTCCCATCTAGAGATATATGCTTAACACAATATTGAAACTTGGAATTGCTATTTATAATATTCATCAGTAAAGTGTATTTTATACAATTGATTCCATTACGTGTATCTTTAATCAATTAACATATTCAAATGTTATGTTTTTCACAATCGAATTCCATGACTTTATGAATAAAGCAAAAAACCAAAACATTGCATTTTGGAATTTTAGAATTTTATGGTTTTCTAAGGATAAATGCATTGTCAATAACCAATTGAATTTAAATTTTGCAATTTTCTTAAATGTCACCTTTGCCTCAATGTAATTTGAAATGATTTCTATAATTCTTGTCTTCAAGCAAATTACTTAAGAAAGAGCAAAAGTAGTGGACTCTAATAAGAAGGTTGGGATATATGCTTAACACAATCTTGAAGCTTGGGATTGCTATTTATAATTTTCATTTACTAAAGTGTATTTTATAAAATTGAGTCCATTACTTCTATTTTTGTTTAGTTAACATATTCAAATATTATATTTTTCAAATATTATATTTCTCTCACCAATCTAATGCAACGACATTAACAATAAATTTAAAAATCAAAATATTGAATTTTTGCAATTTTTAGAATTTTCAAACCTACTAGGAATAAATGCATTATGAATAATCTATTGAATTTTAATTTTGCAATTTTCTTAATTGTTGCCTTTGCCTTAATGCTATTTGAAATGATTTATATAATTCTTGTCTTTGAACAAATTACTTAACAAAAAAGCAAAAGTAATGGACTCTAACAAGAAAGTTCCCTACTCCCAGTTAAGGATATATGCTTAACACAAATTGCAACTTGGGATTGCTATTTATAATATTCATCTAGTAAAGTGTATTTTATACAATTTATTCCATTACTTGTATCTTCAATAAAGTAATAGCTTCAAATGTTATGTTTTTCACACCAGTCAAATTCCATGGCTTTAATAATAAAGTGAAAAACCAAAACATTGCATTTTTGGAAGTTTAGAATTTTAAGTGTTCTAGGGATAAATGCATTGTCAATAATCAGTTAAATTTAAATTTTGCAATTTTCTTAATTATAGCCTTTGCCTCAATGCAATTAGAAATAATTTATATAATTCTTGTCTTCCAACAAATTACTTAGGAAAGAGCAAAAGTAGTGGACTCTAATAAAAAGGTTCCCCACTCCTATTTAGGGATATATGCTTAACACAACCTTAAAACTTGGTGGACTCTAATAAAAAGGTTCCCTACTCTCATTTAGGGATATATGCTTAACACAACCTTGAAACTTGGGATTGCTATTTATAATATTCATCTACTAAAGTGTATTTTATACAATAAATTTAAAAATCAAAATATTTCATTTTTGCAATTTTTAGAAATTTAAAATCCACTAGGAATAAATATTTTGTGAATTATCTAGTCAATTTTAATTTTGCAATTTTCTTAATTGTTGCCTTTGCCTCAATGTTATTTGAAATGATTTATATAATTCTTATCTTCGAATAAATTACTTAAGAAAAAAGCAAAAGTAATGGACTCTAACAAGAAAGTTCCCTACTCCCAGCTAAGGATATATGCTTAATAGAACATTGAAATTTAGGATTGTTATTTATAATATTCATCTAGTAAAGTGTATTTTATACAATTGATTCCATTACCTATATCTTTAATAAATTAACAGATTCAAATATTATATTTTTCACACCAGTCAAATTCCATGGCTTTAATAATAAGGTAAAAAACCAAAACATTGCATTTTTGGAAGTTTAGAATTTTGTAGTGTTCTAGGGATAAATGCATTGTCAATAATCAATTAAATTTAAATTTTGCAATTTTCTTAATTATATCCTTTGTCTCAATGCAATTAGAAATGATTTATATAATTCTTGTCTTCTAGCAAATTACTGAAGAAAGAGCAAAAGTAGTAGACTCTAATAAGAAGGTTTCCCACTCCCATCTAGGGATATATGCTTAATACAACATTGAAACTTGGGATAACAATTTATAATATTCATCTACTAAAATGTATTTTATAAAATTGAGTCCATTACTTCTATTTTTGTTTAATTAACATATTCAAATATTATATTTTTTCAAATATTATATTTCTCTCACCAATTTAGGATTGCAATTTATAATATTCATCCACTAAAGTGTATTTTATACAATTGATTTTATTACTTGTGTCTTTAAATAATTAATATATTCAAATCTTATATTTTTCACATTAGTCAAATGCTATGACTTTAATAATAAAGCAAAAAAAAAAAAACATTGCAATTTTTGAATTTTAGTAATTTTAAGGTTTTCTAGGGATAAATGCATCATCAATAATCAGTTGAATTTAAATTTTATAATTTTCTAAATTGTCTCCTTTGCCAGAATGCAATTTGAAATGATTTATATAATTTTTGCTTACAAACATATTACTTAGGAAAAAGCAAATGCAATGTATTCTAATAAGAAGTTTTCCCACTCCCCACTATACATATATGCTTGAAACAACAATAAAGCTTGAGATTACGATTTATAATATTTATCTACTAAAGTGTATTTTATACAATTGAGTCCATTACTTGTATTTTTGTTCAATTAACATATTCAAATATTATATTTTTGAAATATTATGTTTCTCTCACCAATCAAATGCAACCACATTAACAATAAATTTAAAAATCAAATATGGCAATTTTGCAATTTTTAGAATTTTAAAATCTGCTAAGGTTAAATGTATTGTCAATAATTTGTTGAATTTAAATTTTTCAATTTTTTTAATTGTCTCTATTACCTCAATGCAATTTGAAACGATTGGTATAATTCCTGTTTTAAAACAAATTACTTAAGAAAAAGAAAAAGCAATAGACTCTAATAAGAAGGTTCCCCACTCCCATCTAGGGATATATGCTTAACACAACATTGAACCTTGGGATTGCTATTTATAATATTTATCCACTAAAGTGTATTTTATACAATTGATTCTATTACTTGTGTCTTTAATCAATTAACATATTCAAATCTTATATTTTTCACACTAATCAAATGACATGACTTTAATAATAAAGCAAAAAACCAAAACATTGCATTTTTTGAATTCTAGAATTTTAAGGTTTTTTAGGAATAAATGCATTGTCAATAATCAGTTGAACTTAAATTTTGCAATTTTCTTCATTGTCTCTTCTGCCATAATGCAATTTGAAATGATTTATATATTTTATGCTTACAAACATATTACTTGGGAAAAAGTAAATGCAATGGATTCTAATAAAAAGTTTTCCCACTCCTCACTATACATATATGCTTGAAACAACAATAAAACTTGGGATTGCTATTTATAATATTCATTTACTAAAGTGTATTTTATACAATTGATTCCATTACTTGTTTTTTTGTTCAATTAACATATTCAAATGTTATGTTTTCTAGACCAATCAAATGCCATGACTTTAATAATAAAGCAAGAAACCAAGACATTGCATTTTTTGAATTTTAGAATTTTAAGGTTTTCAAGGGACAAATGCATTGTCAATAATCAGTTGAATTTAAATTTTGCAATTTTCTTAATTGTCTCCTTTGACAAAATGCAATTTGAAATGATTTATATAATTTTTGCCTACAAACATATTAGTTAAGAGAAAGCAAATGCAATGAACCCTAATAAGAAGTTTTCCCACTCCCCTTTATACATATATGCTTGAAACAACAATGAAACTTGAGATTACTATTTATAATATTCATCTACTAAAGTGCATTTTATACAATTGAGTTCATTACTTGTATTTTTGTTCAATTAACATATTCAAATATTATATTTTTCAAATGTTATATTTCTCTCACCAATCAAATGCAACAACATTAACAACAAATTTAAAAATCAAAATGCTTTCACCATTGGGTCGTGATACTTTGAATTGTGAGTATAGGATTATACCTCGTGTTCTTATTGCTTTAAGCTTTGGGCCAAGGTTTTCCATTTGTTAAACATTTATGTTTCTTGGGGTCTTCAATACCTTTTTTTGATTATGGGTTTCATAGCATTCTTTGTGTATAACATTTTGTGATATGAGAGCTTTGTGCTCTAAATAAGGTTAGCTTATCAAAATTAGATTTTTTTCTCTTGTTCTTCTTCTTAGTCGACTCTTATTATGTTTTGTCGTATTCCAACTCAGCGCATTACTACCAAATCTCTTCTTTCTAGATTGTAATGCCAATATCCTTCCTTTCACCATTGGTTCATCATGCTTTGAACTATGGGATAGGATTATACCTTATGTTCTTGTTCCTTTCAGCATTGGGCTAAGGTCTTACTTTTGTTAAACATCATTTATGTTTCTTGGGGTCTTCAATTCCTTCTTTTGATTTTGGGTTTCATTGCATTCTTTGTGTTTAACATCGGGTGCTATGAGAGTTTTGGGCTTTAAATGAGGTTTGCTTATCAAACTTGGAGTTTTTTCTCTAGTTTTTTTTCTTAACTACCTTTAAATACATTTTGTTGCATTCCAACTCACCTCATTACTACCAAATCATTTCTTTCTCGATTGTAATTCCAATATCCTTCCTTTCACCTTTGGTTCATGATGCTTTGAATTGTGGGCATAGGATTATACCTTATGTTCTTGTTCCTTTGAGCTTGGGGCCAAGGTTTTACTTTTGTTGAACATCAATTATGTTTCTTGGGGTCTTCAATACCTTTTTTGGATTGTGGGTTTCATAGCATTCTTTGTGTTTAACATTAGGTGTCATGAGAGCTTTGGCCTTTAAATCACGTTTGCTTCTCAAAATTGGAGTTTTTTTTCTCTAATTCTTCTTCTTAGCTGCCTTTATTATGTTTTATTGCATTCCAACTCACCTCATTTCCACCAAATCTCTTCTTTGTTGATTGTAATGTCAATATCCTTCCTTTCACCATTGGTTCGTGATGCTTTGAACTGAGGTTATAAGATTACACCTTAAGTTCTTGTTTCTTTGAGCATCAGGCAAAGGTTTTACCTTTATTAGACCTCATTTATGTTTCTTGTTGTCATCATTTCCTTCTTTTGATTGTGGGTTTTTGTAGCATTCTTTATGTTTAACATGGGGTGCTATGAGAGTTTTGAGCTTTAAATCAGGTTTGCTTTTCAAAATTGGAGTTTTTTCTCTAGTTTTACTTCTTTGTTGCCTCTTATTATGTTTTGTTGCATTCCAACTCGCCTCATTACTACCAAATCTCTTCTTTCTAGATTGTAATGCCAATATCCTTCCTTTCACCTTTGGTTCATGATGCTTTGAACTATAGGCGTAGGATTATACCTTATATTCTTGTTCCTTTGAGCTTTGGTCCAAGGTTTTACTTTTGTTTAACATCATTCATGTTTCCTAGGGTCTTCAATTCCTTCTTTTGATTGTGGGTTTCACAACATTCTTTCTATTTAACATTGGGTTCTATGAGAGCTTTGGGCTTTACATCAAGTTTGCTTATCAAAATTGAAGTTTATTTTTTCTCATTCTTCTTGTTAGCTGCCTCTTATTACGTTTTGTTGCATTCCAACCCGGCTCATTGCTACCAAATCTCTTCTTTCTAGATCATAAGGTCAATATCATTTTTTTCTCCATTCGTTCATGATACATTGAATTATGGGTATAAGATTAGACCTTATGTTCTTGTTCCTTTGAGCATTGGGCCACTGTTTTACTTTAGTTAAACATCATTTATGTTTCTTGGGGTCTTCAATTCCTTCTATTAATTGTTTGTTTCATTGCATTCTTTCTATTTAACATTCAGTGCTATGAGAGCTTTGAGCATTAAATGAGGTTTGCTTATCAAAATTGGAATTTTTTTCTCTTGTTCTTCATCTTTGTTGCCTCTTATTATGTTTTGTTGCATTCTGACTTGACTCATTACTACCAAATCTCTTATTTTTGGATTACAGGGCCAATATCATTTCTTTCACCATTCGTTTATGATGCTTTGAACTCTGGGTATAGGTTTATACCTTACGTTCTTGTTCCTTTAAACATTGGGCCAAGGTTTTACTTTTGTTAAACGTCATTTATGTTTCTTGGGGTCTTCAATTCCTTCTATTAATTATTTGTTTCATTGCATTCTTTGTGTTTAACATTGGGTGCTATGAGATCTTTGGGCTTTAAATGAGGTTTGCTTATTAAAATTGGAACTTTTTTCTAACATTCTTCTTTTTCACTGCCTCTTATTACATTTTGCTGCATTCCAACTCGGCTCATTACTACCAAATCTCTTCTTTCTAGATTGTAATGCCAATATCCTTCCTTTAACCATTAGTTCATGATACTTTGAACTATGGGTATAGGATTATACCTTAAGTTCTTATTGCTTTGAGTATTGGGCCAAGGTTTTACTTTTGATAGACTTTACTTATGTTTCTTGGGGTCTTCAATTCCTTCTATTGATTGTGGGTTCCATTGCATTCTTTGTGTTTAACACTGGGTGCTAAGAGAGCTTTCGGCTTTAAATCAAGTTTGCTTCTCAAAATTGAAGTTTTTCCTCTAGTTCTTCTTCATAGCTGCCTCTTACTCCATTTTGTTGCATTCCAACTTGCCTCATTACTACCAAATCTCTTCTTTCTGGATAGTAATGCCAATATCCTTCCTTTCACCATTGGTTCATGATGCTTTGTCCTATAGGTATAGAGCTATATGTCAAGTTATTGTTCCTTTAAGCATTGGGCCAAGGTTTTACTTTTGTTAGACATCATCTATGTTTCATGGGGTCTTTAATTCCTTCTTTTGGTTATGGGTTTGGGCTTTAAATCAAGTTTGTTTCTCAAAATTGGAGTTTTTTCTCTGGTCTTTCTTTTTAGTTGCCTCTTATTACATTTAGTTTCATTCCAACTCAGCTCACTAGTAGCAAATCTCTTCTTTCTAGATTGTAATGCCAATAACCTTCCTTTTAACTTTGGTTCATGATGCTTTGAACTCTGGGTATAGGATTATACCTTAGGGTATTGCTCCTTTCAGCATTGGGTCAAGGTTTTACTTTTGATAAACCTCAATTATGTTTCTTGGGTTATTCAATTGCTTCTTTTCATTGTGGGCTTCATTTCATTCTTTGTGTGTAACATTGGATGCTATGAGTGCTTTGGGCTTTAAATTCTTTTTGCTTCTTAAAATTGGAGTTTTTTCTCTAGTTCTTCTTCTTAGCTACCTCTTATTATGTTTTGTTGTATTCCTTTGAGCATTCGGCCATGGTTTTACTTTTGTTAATCATCATTTATGCTTCTTGGGGTATTCAAATCCTTTCTTTGATGGTGGGTTTCATAACATTCTTTGGGTTCAAGATTGGGTTTTATGAGAGTTTTGGGTTTTGAATCAGGTTTGCTTATCAAAATTGGAGTTTTTTTCTCTTGTTCTTCTTCTTAGCAGCCTCTTCTTACGTTTTGTCGCCTCCAAATTAGGAGTTTATTTTCTATGTAAGAATTTGTCCCTAGATAGGAATTCCTCCTAAATAAGGAATTGTCCTAAGTAAGAATTTGTGCCTTTTTAGGATTGTTATTTTAGCTTATAAATAGGCACCCCTTGTAATATCAGACAATACATTAGAAAATTTATTAGACAACTTTGAGTAAAATAGAAAGCAAGGGTTTTCTCCCTCGGTTCTTTTGAGAACTAATGAAATTATCAAAAGGTATTTCTTTTTGTGGCGTTCTAATCAATTTATCACTCCCAATTTTTTTCTTTTCTGAAGTGTGGCATCCATATCCTTCTTAAATACCCTAAGTTCGTGTTCCTTTGAATTTTGGGTTGAGAGTTTGTGTTATTAAACTCTAATTTAGCTTTCCTGGTTGTTCTTTGATTCCTTGTGTGCGTTGGGTTCCTAAGCCACATCTTTTGGGTTTTCTGTATCAGTTGGTATCAGAGCCCGACTCTAAATCAGAAGTAATACTATGGCTTCCAAAGGTGCAGCTCAGGAGGGAGCTAGAGATATGTCCTTCATGATCAAAGCTAAACAACTACAATTTAAGCTTAAGAATATCGAATTTGATGATATGAGGGAGAGGATGGATGAGCAAGCTAATACAATAGTAGAGTTGCAAAGGAGGCACCAAGAATAGAAGGCTCTTAAAGTAAGAAGGCAATTGAGATGTGCTTATGACCATGAAGATGATGATTTTGTGCCTTTATCAGAGGGTGAAAGTGATGGAGAGGAGTATCTGGTTAATGGAGTAGCTAAGCCATGTTTTTTTGGGGTTTACCACATCAGTTGGTATCACTTTCACCATTAGTTTATGATGCTTTGAACTGAGGGTATAGGATTATACCTTAAGTTCTTGTTCTTTTGAGCATTGGGCCAAGGTTCGACCTTTATTAGACATCATTTATGTTCAATGGGATCTTCAATTCCTTCTTTTGCTTGTGGTTTTGATAGCATTTTTTGTGTTTAACATTGGGTGCTATGAGAGTTTTGGGCTTTGGATCAAGTTTGCATATCAAAATTGGAGTTTTTCTCTCGTTCTTCTTATTAGTTGCCTCTTATTATGTTTTGTTGCATTCCAACTCGTCTCATTACTACCAAATCTCTTCTTTCTAGATTGTAATGCCAATATCCTTCCTTTCACCATTGGTTCATGATGTATAGAATTGTGGGCATAGGATTATACCTTATGTTCTTGGTCCTTTGAGCATTAGGTCAAGGTTTTACTTTTGTTAAACATCATTTTTGTTCCTTGGGGTCTTCAATTCCTTTTTTTGATTGTGGGTTCCATTGCATTCTTTGTGTTTAACATTGGGTGCTATGAGAGCTTTGGGCTTTAAATCAGGTTTGCTTATCAAAATTGGAATTTTTTCACTAGTTCATCTTCTTTGCTGGCTCTTTTTACTTTTTGTTGCATTCCAACTCGGCTCATTACTACCAAATCTCTTCTTTCTAGATTGTAATGCCAATATCCTTCCTTTAACCATTAGTTCATGATGCATAGAATTGTGGGCATAGGATTATACCTCATGTTCTTGTTCCTTTGAGCATTGGGCCAAGGTTTTACTTTTGTTAAGCATTATATTTCTTCCTTGGGGTCTTCAATTTCTTCTTTTGATTGTGGGTTTCATTGCATTCTTTGTCTTTAACCTTGGGTGCTATGAGAGCTTTGGGCCTTAAATTAGGTTTGCTTATCAAAATTGGAGTTTCTTCTTTAGTTTCTTTTTCTTATTTGCCTCTTATTACATTTTGTTGCATTCCAACTTGGCTCATTACAACCAAATCACATCTTTCTAGACTATAATGTGAATATCTTTCCTTTCACCATTGGTTCATGATGCTTTCAATTGTGGGTGTAAGATTATACCTTATGTTCTTGTTCCTTTGAGCTTCAAACAAGGTTTTACTTTTGTTAAACATCATTTATGTTTCTTGAGGTCTTCAATTCATTCTTTTGATTATGGGTTTGATTTCATTCATTGTGTTTAACATTGGGTACTATGAGAGCTTTGGGCTTTGAATCAGGTTTGCTTATCAACATTGGGGTTTTTTCTTTCATCCATCTTCTTAGCTGCCTCTTGTTACATTTTGTTGCATTCCAACTTGACTCATTACTACCAAATCTCTTCATTCTAGATTGTAATGTCAATATCCTTCCTTTCATCATTGGTTTATGATGCTTTCAACAGTGGGTAAAGGATTGCACCTTAAGTTCTTGTTCTTTTGAGCATTAGACCAGGGTTTTACTTTTGTTAAACATTGGGTCTTCAATTTGTTCTTCTGATTGTGGGTTTCACTGTATTCTCTGTGTTTAACATTGGGTGCTATGAGAGCTTTGGGCTTTAAATAAGGTTTGCTTCTCAAAATTAGAGTTTTTTCCTTAGTTCCTCTTCTTAGCTGCCTCTTATTACATTTTGTTGCATTCCAACTTGCCTCATTACTACCAAATCTCTTCTTTCTAGATTGTAATGCCAATATCCTTCCTTTCACCATTGGTTCATGAAGCTTTGAACTAAGGGTATAGGATTATACCTTAAGTTCTTGTTCCTTTGAGCATTGGGCCAAGGTTTACCTTTATTAGACACCATTTATGTTTCTTAGGGTATTCAATCCCTTCTTTGATTATGGGTTTCATAAGATTCTTTGTGTTTAACATTGGGCTTGATGAGAGCTTTGGGCATTAAATCAGGTTTGCTTATCGAAATTGGGGTTTTTTTCTCTCTTTCTTCTTCTTCACTACCTCTTATTTCATTTTGTTGCATTCCAACTCAACTTATTACTACCAAATCACTTCTTTCTAGATTGTAATGCCAATATCCTTCCTTTCACCATTGGTTCATGATGCTTTGAACAATGGGTATAGGATTATAACTAAAGTTCTTGTTCCTTTGAGCATTGGGCCAAGGTTTTACTTTTTTAAAACCTTAATTATGTTTCTTAAGGTCTTTAGTTCCTTCTTTTGATTATGGGTTTCATTGCATTCTTTGTGTTTAACATTAGGTGCAATGAGAGCTTTGGGCTTTAAATTAGGTTTGATTATCAAAATTGCAGTTTTTTCTCTAGTTCTTCTTAGCTGCCTCTTATTACATTTTGCTGCATTTCAACTTGGCTCATTACTACCAAATCTCTTCCTTTTAGATTGTAATGCCAATATCCTTCCTTTCACCATTGGTTCATGATACTTCAAACTATTGGCATAGGATTATACCTTATGTTCTTGTTCTTTGAGCATTGGGCCAAGGTTTTACTTTTATTAAACATCATTTATGTTTATTGGGGTCTTCAATTCCATCTTTTGATTGTGGGTTTCATAGCATCTTGTGTTTAACATTGGGTGCTATGAGAGCTTTTGTCTTTAAATTAGGTTTGCTTATCAAAATTGGAGTTTTTTCTCTTGTTCATCTTCTTAGCTGCCTCTTATTACGTGTTGTTGCATTCCAACTCAGCTCATTGGTACCAAATCTCTTCTTTCTAGATTGTAATGCATATATCCTTCCTTTCACCTTTGGTTCATGATGCTTTCAACTATGGGTATAGGATTATACCTTAAGTTCTTGTTCCTTTCAGCATTCGGCCAGGGATTTACTTTTGTGAAACCTCAATTATGTTTCTTAGGGTCTTTAAATCCTTATTTTCATTGTTGGTTTCATTGCATTCTTTGTGTCTAACATTGGGTGCTATAAGAGCTTTGGGCTTTAAATCAGGTTTGCTTTTTATTTTGTTGCATTCCAATTGGGCTCATTACTACCTAATCTCTTCTTTATAGATTGTAATACCAATATCTTTCCTTTCACCTTTGGTACATGATGCTTCGAGCAGTGGACATAGGATTATAACTTAAGTTCTTGTTCCTTTGAACATTGGCTAAGGTTTTACTTTTGTTAAACTTCAATTATGTTTCTTGGGGTCTTCAATTCCTTATTTTCATTGTGGGTTTCATTGCATTTTGTGTTTAACATTCAGTGCTATGAGAGCTTTGGGCTTTAAATCAGGTTTGCTTACCAAAATTTGAGTTTGTTCTCTAGTTTTTCTTCTTAGTTACCTTTTATTACATTTTGTTGCAATCCAACTCGACTCATTACTACCTAATCTATTCTTTCAAGATTGTAATGCCAATATCCTTCCTTTCACCTTTCGTTCATAATGCTTTGATATGTGGGTAGAGGATTATACCTTAAGTCCTTGTTCCTTTGAGCATTGGGCCAATGTTTTACTTTTGTTAAACCTCAATTATGTTTCTTAGGGTCTTCAACTCCTTATTTTCATTGTGGGTTTCATTGCATTTTATGTTTAACATTCGGTGCTATGAGAGGTTTGGGCTTTAAATCAGGTTTGCATATCAAAATTGGAGTTTTTTCTCTAGTTTTTCTTCTTAGCTGCCTCTTATTATGTTTTGCTGCATTCCAACTCGACTAATTAATACTAAATCTCTTCTTTCTAGATTGTAATACAAATAACCTTCCTTTCACCTTTGGTTCTTGATGCTTTGAACAGTCGTTATAGGATTATACTTTAAGTTCTTGTTCCTTTCAATTAGGCCAAGGTTTTACTTTTGTGAAACCTCAATTAAATTTCTTAGGGTCTTCAAATCCTTATTTTCATTGTATTCTTTGTGTTTAACATTGGATGCCATAAGAGCTTTAGGCTTTAAATCAGGTTTGCATTTCAAAATTGGAGTTATTTCTCTAGTCCTTCTTCTTATTTGCCTCTTATTATGTTTTATTGCATTCCAACAAGCCTCATTACTACCAAATCAATTTTTTTTAGATTGTAATACCAAGATCCTTCCTTTCACCTTTGGTTCATGATGCTTTGATTTGTGGGTATAGGATTATACCTTAAGTTATTGTTCCTTTGAGCATTAGGCCAATGTCTTACTTTTGTTAAACCTCAATTATGTTTCTTGGGGTCTTCAATTCCTTCATTTGATTGTAGGTTTCATAGCATTCTTTCTGTTTAACATTGGGTGCTATGAGAGCTTTGGACTTTAAATCATGTTTGCTTTTCAAAATTGAAGTTTTTTCTCTAGTTCATCTTCTTAGCTGCCTTGTATTACATTTTGTTGCATTCCACCTTGGCTCATCACTACGAAATCTCTTCTTTCTAGATTGCAATACCAATATACTTCCTTTCACCACTGGTTCATGATGCTTTGGGCAGTGGGTATAGCATTATACTAGAAATTCTTGTTCCTTTTAAGCTTTGGGTCAAGCTTTTACTTAAGTTAAATCTCAATTATGTTTCTCGGCATCTTCAATTCCTTCTTTTGGTTGTCTGTTTCACTGCACTCATTGTGTTTAACATTGGGTGCTGTGAGAGTTTTGGGCTTTAAATTAGGTTTGCATATCAAAATTGGAGTTTTTTCTCTAGTTTTTCTTCTTAGCTGCCTCTTATTACATTTTGTTGCATTTCAACTCGACTCATTAATACCAAATCTCTTCTTTCTATATTATAATACAAATATCCTTCCTTTCACCTTTGGTTCATGAAGCTTTGAATAGTTGGTATAGGATTATACCTTAAGTTCTTGTTCATTTCAGCATTGGGCCAAGGTTTTACTTTTGTGAAACCTCAATTATGTTTCTTGGGGTCTTCAAATCCTTATTTTCATTGTGGGTTTCATTGCATTCTTTGTGTTTAACATTGGATGCTATAAGAGTTTTGGGATTTAAATTAGGTTTGCATTTCAAAATTAGAGTTATTTCTCTAGTCCTTCTTCTTATCTCCCTTTTATTACGTTTTGTTGCATTCCAACTGGGCTCATTTCTACCTAATCTCTTCCTTTTAGATTGTAATGCCAATATTCTTCCTTTCACCTTTGGTTCATGATGCTTTGATATGTGGGTATAGGATTATACCTAAGTTCTTGTTCCTTTGTGCATTAGGCCAATGTTTTACTTTTGTTAAACCTCAATTATGTTTCTTGGGGTCTTCAATTCCTTCATTTAATTGTAGGTTTCATAGCATTATCTTTGTTTAACATTGGGTGCTACAAGGGCTTTGGGCTTTAAATCATTTTTGCTTTTCAAAATTGGAGCTTTTTCTCTAGTTCATCTTTTTAGCTACCTCATATTACGTTTTGTTGCAGTAAGTGACACTTTTTGTATTGTACTTGCTTAGTAATTGCAATAGTGAAAGGAGTAGAAGATTAAGACATCCATTGTAACTAGAGTTCTCAAGTATAGTGGACAGTCTCGGTAAGGGAGAGTCCCTACCACCGTGAATGTACGTCACATTGATGGAACCATGTAAATCTCGTGTGTCCTTAATTTGCTTTACGTTCTGTGTTTTGAATTAAGTTGTGAACGCAACTAAAGTATCAGCCAACCCATAACCTAACGAAGACCTAAACAAGAACATCTGAATTGTCTATTAGGCAAGGTGTCTGAAAGGTGACTTTGGGGACTATTGTGATTAGTAGGTAGCAATAGATCTACCTTAGTCGAATCTGAGAAAGAGTTCGCTTTTAAGAAGAGATTGAAGTTGTTCACTTTCTTGCGAATTGCGAATTGTGGTGATACTGATTCACCCCCCCTCTCAGTATCACAAACTAGTAGATCCTAGGGTGAAGTTGGGAACTTCAATTGGTATCAAAGCATAGGTTCACCAGGATAAAGCTTAACAGTTTGGTGTACTAGTTTAAAGAGCTCCAGAAGTTTTAACTTGTTCAGCATATTGAGAAATGGACGCAGGTACCAGCACTAACACTACTTACAGTAAGAAGGTTCCAATCTTCAACGGAACCAACTACCATATGTGGAGAGTGAGAATGCAGGTAGTATTTGCAACCATGGGCATGAATGTGGTGAAATCTGTACAGGAGGGTTTTGAGCCTCCAGAAAAAGGTAAAGATCCAACCCCAGAGGAATTAAGATAGTTTGAGATAAATGGGAAGGCCTCAAATGTCATCATTTCAGCATTGACAGATGCTGAATATGCTAAAGTTATGGACTGCAAATCTGCCAAGGAGATATGGGACAGATTGCAGAAAGTCTATGAAGGTGATGGCAGAATGAAGGAGGCCAAGCTTCAAGTTTTCAAGGAGAGATATGAATCTCTCAGAATGCAGAAAAATGAGACAGTCCAAGAGTTCTTCACCAGGGTTATTGATGCTGTAAACGATCTTAGAAGTCATGGGAAGAACAAGAAGGACTCATCTATTGTGAAGAAAATTCTGAGAATTCTGCCTGAGAGGTTTGCCTCAAAGGTGGCAGCCATAGAGGAGAGTAGAGATCTCAATTCCATGTCTCTGCATGATCTCCAATGCAATCTCATTGCATATGAGATGAGAATAAAGTCAACTGAGAGCTCCTCAACGTCAAAGGTATCAAAGGAGGCAGCTTTCAAAGCTATGAAACACTTGAAGATAAAAGAAGAGGAAGAATCATCCAGCGAGGATGATGATGATGATGAGGAAGAAAGTGAAGGTGAAGTGTTGGCATACTTCACAAGGAAATTCAAAAGGGGGTCTAAGAAGGGAAAAGGACAGTTGTCCTTGAGATGTTATCGTTGTGGACAGACTGGACACTTTGCTTCTCAGTGCAAAGTGAAACTTGATGATGAAGATGAGGATGGTGATGATGAGCAGAATTCAAAATGGAGAAGACCATCATTCAAGTCAAGGAAGTCCAGCAAGAAGACTGCTAGCCCACAGAAGAAGAAGAGAGGCTCATTCAAGAGTTATGTGAGCCAGACAAAAGAAGCCGATGAGGAGGAAGATGTAGACTCATCAGATGAGCATGCCTTTATGGCATCAACTCAAGGTGGTAGTTCAACCTCTGAAGAGGAAGAGGAGGTTGATGAAGAAGAACCAGATTTTGAAGCTGAGTTGGAAGCAGCTTCAAAGGAGATAATCAGAAGGGGCAGAACCATAAGAAGGTTAGAGGCCCACATAAAACAAGTTGAAGCAAAGTCTGAGGAAGCTGAAAGTCAAAAGGATGAAATAAGGGCTGAACATATTGACTTGAAGAGAAGATTTGAAGAACATATCAAAATATGTGAAGACCTTACTATGGAGCTTGGCTCAAGGACTTCAACAATTGAAGAAATGGAGATAGAGTTGCTGAGACTTCAGCAACAACTCAAAAGGAGTGAAGAGAACATACAGAAGCTTGAAATGATAGGAGAAACAAGTTCTGCAAGAGAAAAGAAGAATGAAGAGAAAGTGCAGCAATCTGAGGCTGCATTGCCTAAAGATAATAAGAATGTGCCACAGAAGTTGAAAGAGAAGGTTGTGACTCAGGAGAAGATAGCTGAGAATAAAGAGGATTTGAAGAAGCAACCTAGGGTGGCAAACAAAAATGAAGAAAAGAAGATCAGCCAGCAAAGGGCTATGGCTGAACAGAAGAAGGAGAAAAAGGTAGCTGAAATGAAAGCCACACAAGCAAAGAAGCCAGCCACGTTGCCTACACAGCAAGTAATGAACAAAAGAAAACAAGCTGTGATTAGACCCAAGAAGAGGCAGTTTCAAGGTCACTGTCTTTATTGTGGAGTTTGGGGTCATAAGGCAAGTAACTGCTGGTGGAGAAGGCCAGTATATGTCTCCAACTTAAGAAGAGACGATGCTGCATACAAGGGGAGACAATACAAAAGTCAGAGGAGAACACCTGTCATGAGTTCTTGCACATACTGTAAAAAGCAAGGACACACTGACAAGGATTGTTGGTGGAAGCCCAAACCAGTGGTTTCAAAGAACAAGTTTGCTATATTAGGAGACTTGGAACAGTGTGAAAGGTGTGGGCAGGATGACCATAATGCCAAGAGATGCATGACACTTCTCCCTGAGCAAGAGAAGGCACTCAATGGCATAGTGAAAACAAGCGGTGTAGTCAAAGCTGAGAAAAAGGAGAAAGCTATCTTCCAGCCAATTCAAAAGAAGGAATATAAAGCTAAAAGGGAGGTGGCTAATATAGCTGAAATTGCACTCAAAGCTGACTACAAGGATAAGCAGTGGATCCTTGACAGTGGATGCACTTCACACATGACGGGAGACAAGAGTAAATTGTCAAAGCTAAACAAGTCAAGAGAAGGCAGAGTCAAGTTTGGCAATGATGATTCACTCAACATCAGTGGTCAAGGGTCAGTAAATATTGGAAAAGGAAAGCTGAAAGATGTTCTGCATGTTGAAGGACTCAGATATAATCTAGCATCTGTCAGCCAACTATGCAATGAAGACCATAAAGTGATATTCACAAAAACAGGTTGCCAAGTAAAGAGTAAAGAAGGCAATACTGTTGCAGCTGGGAAAAGAACAGCTGGAAATTTATATGTAATTGATGAGGACAAGACAAACAGCTGTTTACTTACAAAAGAAGAAGAAAATCAACTCTGGCATCGGAGGCTGGGACACTTAACACAGAAGAACATGAGGAAGCTGACCACTACTCATGCAATCAGAGACATTCCAGACCTTAAGAGAGAGAGGGAGTATGTTTGCTCAGCATGCTCTAAAGGAAAACAGGTCAGAAAGCAGTATAAGACCAAAGAGGTCAGTTCTAAAGCAGTGCTTGACATTGTGCATACTGATTTGTGTGGGCCGATGAGAACAAAAGGGTTGAATGGTGAGAGGTACTTCATCTTGTTTGTTGATGATTATTCTAGAAGGACCTGCATCATGCACCTCACACATAAGTCAGAAGTTTTGAAATGCTTCAAGAGATACAGAAGATTGGCTGAAAATGAGAGTGGAAAGAAGATCAAAGTATTGAGGTCAGATCAAGGCACTGAATTCACAAATGGAGCTTTTGAAGATTACCTTGAGAAGCATGGAATTCACCATCAGATGGCAGCAGCAAGAACTCCTCAACAGAACGGGGTGGTAGAGAGGAAAAATAGAGCTGTGGTTGAAATGGCAAGAACTCTACTGCTGGAATCCAAGCTTCACACAAGATTTTGGACAGAAGCAACATTTACAGCCGTGCACCTATTGAACAGAGTTTCACTAAGGCCCAATACTGATAAGACTCCATATGAGCTATGGAGTGGGAAGAAGACAACAGCCAAGTATCTTAGAATCTTTGGCAGCCCATGTTTTGTGAAGAACAAGGAGCAAAACTTGGGAAAATTCCATGCTAGGTCAGATGAAGGCATCTTTGTGGGATACTCAGCAAAGACAAAAGGTTACAGAGTTTTTCTGCATAAACTGGGAAAAGTGGTCACTTCCAGTGATGTGAGAATAGATGAAAACTGGAAAACAACGCATAATGGAGAAGCTGAGGATAGTGAAGAAGATGACTTCAAGATAGATGAAGAATCTGACCAACATGAAGAAGTGGGGAAAGAAGTAAGTTCAGACTCAGAGAAGAGTGAGTCTGAAGATGAAGAAGGAGATTCTCTTGCAACTAAGACTGTGCAAGAAAGAAAGACAAAGAAGACATGGACCAGTGCTCATCAAGAAAATCAGATCATAGGTGACCCATCAGCAGGAGTTACAACAAGAAGAAGAATTGTGGGAGCTACTACTTTACTCTCACAAGTTGAACCTAAATCTGTTGAAGAGGCTACACAAGATCTAACTAAATCTCTGTCCACAGAGCTGTTTGAAAAGCACAGAATGAGTCTGTCTGTGCGAATGCCTCCTCAAGCCTAAAAATCAGGTGAATCCTCCATCTCTACTTTGCGAGTTTTTCAGATTTGTAATTGGTTGGCAAAGGGGGAGAGAAGCAACAGTGCAGGGGGAGCTGTTAAGGAAGGGGGAGTGCATATTTAGGGGGAGTTGTAATCCATCTGCTTCTGGATTATTACTCTAAGAAGATTATGAAAGACTACTGCATAATGGCTTTTGTTATGAATGTTGCCAACAATTACAAAGGGGGAGATTGTTGTTCCCACAGCCTTGTATGGGTTGTAATTGTTGTCAACGAGGGTTAAGTGTGCAAGAGAGTAAAGTCACATGGAAGGGCAGCAAAGTCACATGGAAGGGCAAGAAAGTAAATCTGCAGCATAAGGGCAAGAACGTAAATCTGCCATGTAAGCCCTATTAGGGTTTCATGGAAGAGAGTATATAAAGGCCTTGGAAGACAAAACTAGGGAAGAGGGCCAACACAATTGAATAAACAGCAACCCTACAGCAACCGGCCAAAAGGAAGAGAGAGCAGAACGGCAAGAGATCAGAAACAACACCACCAGGAGAGCAAACCAGAAACGTCACCACCGGGAGAGCAAACCAGAACGTGCAACCTCCTGCAAGCAAACCAGAAACACGTCCTGCAAGCAAACCAGAAACACGTCCTGCAAGCAAACCAGAAACACATCCTGCAGGCAAACCAGAAACGCCTCCTGCAAGCAAACCAGAAACACATCCTGCAACCAAACCAGAAACGCACAACCAGCAAGAGGAGAAATAAGAAACAGACCACCCGGAAGAGAAGACAGCAGACCTGGTATCCGTGAGACCACCCGGAAGAGAAGACAGCAGACTAGAAGCGTGAGGCAGGGCAAGAGACGTGAACCAGAAAAACCAGTAGTGTAAGGCAGGCCAAGAGACGTGAAACAGCAGACCAGGAGCGTGAGACCAGAACGTGCAACGGCGTGACTGATCAGAAGCGTGGGGCAGGCCGTGAGACGTGAAACGGCAGACCAGAAACTTGAGTGCAAGCTGTGAAACCTTGAGACGGTGAAAGCAGGAGCTGTGTGAGACAACCTAGAGAAGGAATTTGGCGAAGCATCGGAAAGAACTCAACGTATTTCTAGATTTCTTCAAGAGAGGTTAGAGAGCGTTGCGGTGAACTTCTAAGCGGCAGTGGAGCAGCCTTTCAATTCAACAGAGGCAAGACAAGCTAGACGAAGGGTAGACACAGTAAGTGACACTCTTTGTATTGTACTTGCTTAGTAATTGCAATAGTGAAAGGAGCAGAAGATTAAGACATCCATTGTAACTGGAATTCTCAAGTATAGTGGATAGTCTCGGTAAGGGAGAGTCCCTACCACCGTGGATGTACGTCACGTTGACGGAACCACGTAAATCTCGTGTGTCCTTAATTTGCTTTACGTTCTGTGTTTTGAATTGAGTTGTGAACGCAGCTAAAGTATCAGCCAACCCATAACCTAACGAAGACCTAAACAAGAACATCCGAATTGTCTATTAGGCAAGGTGTCTGAAAGGTGACTTTGGGGACTATTGTGATTAGTAGGTAGCAATAGATCTACCTTAGTCGAATCTGAGAAAGAGTTCGCTTTTAAGAAGAGATTGAAGTTGTTCACTTTCCTGCGAATTGTGAATTGTGGTGATACTGATTCACCCCCCCTCTCAGTATCACAAACTAGTAGATCCTAGGGTGAAGTTGGGAACTTCAATTGGTATCAGAGCACAGGTTCACCAGGATAAAGCTTAACAGCTTGGTGTACTAGTTTGAAGAGCTCCAGAAGTTTTAACTTGTTTAGCATACTGAGAAATGGACGCCGGTACCAACACCAGCACTACTTACAGCAAGAAGGTTCCAATCTTCAACGGAACCAACTACCATATGTGGAGAGCGAGAATGCAGGTGGTATTTGCAACCATGGGCATGAACGTGGTGAAATCTGTACAGGAGGGTTTTGAGCCTCCAGAAGAAGGTAAAGATCCAACCCCAGAGGAATTAAGACAGTTTGAGATAAATGGGAAGGCCTCAAATGTCATCATTTCAGCATTGACAGATGCTGAATATGCTAAAGTTATGGACTGCAAATCTGCCAAGGAGATATGGGACAGATTGCAGAAAGTCTATGAAGGTGATGGCAGAATGAAGGAGGCCAAGCTTCAAGTTTTCAAGGAGAGATATGAATCTCTCAGAATGCAGAAAAATGAGACAGTCCAAGAGTTCTTCACCAGGGTTATTGATGCTGTAAACGATCTTAGAAGTCATGGGAAGAACAAGAAGGACTCATCTATTGTGAAGAAAATTCTGAGAATTCTGCCTGAGAGGTTTGCCTCAAAGGTGGCAGCCATAGAGGAGAGTAGAGATCTCAATTCCATGTCTCTGCATGATCTCCAATGCAATCTCATTGCATATGAGATGAGAATAAAGTCAACTGAGAGCTCCTCAACGTCAAAGGTATCAAAGGAGGCAGCTTTCAAAGCTATGAAACACTTGAAGATAAAAGAAGAGGAAGAATCATCCAGCGAGGATGATGATGATGAGGAGGAAGAAAGTGAAGGTGAAGTGTTGGCATACTTCACAAGGAAATTCAAAAGGGGGTCTAAGAAGGGAAAAGGACAGTTGTCCTTGAGATGTTATCGTTGTGGACAGACTGGACACTTTGCTTCTCAGTGCAAAGTGAAACTTGATGATGAAGATGAGGATGGTGATGATGAGCAGAATTCAAAATGGAGAAGACCATCATTCAAGTCAAGGAAGTCCAGCAAGAAGACTGCTAGCCCACAGAAGAAGAAGAGAGGCTCATTCAAGAGTTATGTGAGCCAGACAAAAGAAGCCGATGAGGAGGAAGATGTAGACTCATCAGATGAGCATGCCTTTATGGCATCAACTCAAGGTGGTAGTTCAACCTCTGAAGAGGAAGAGGAGGTTGATGAAGAAGAACCAGATTTTGAAGCTGAGTTGGAAGCAGCTTCAAAGGAGATAATCAGAAGGGGCAGAACCATAAGAAGGTTAGAGGCCCACATAAACAAGTTGAAGCAAAGTCTGAGGAAGCTGAAAGTCAAAAGGATGAAATAAGGGCTGAACATATTGACTTGAAGAGAAGATTTGAAGAACATATCAAAATATGTGAAGACCTTACTATGGAGCTTGGCTCAAGGACTTCAACAATTGAAGAAATGGAGATAGAGTTGCTGAGACTTCAGCAACAACTCAAAAGGAGTGAAGAGAACATGCAGAAGCTTGAAATGATAGGAGAAACAAGTTCTGCAAGAGAAAAGAAGAATGAAGAGAAAGTGCAGCAATCTGAGGCTGCATTGCCTAAAGATAATAAGAATGTGCCACAGAAGTTGAAAGAGAAGGTTGTGACTCAGGAGAAGATAGCTGAGAATAAAGAGGATTTGAAGAAGCAACCTAGGGTGGCAAACAAAAATGAAGAAAAGAAGATCAGCCAGCAAAGGGCTATGGCTGAACAGAAGAAGGAGAAAAAGGTAGCTGAAATGAAAGCCACACAAGCAAAGAAGCCAGCCACGTTGCCTACACAGCAAGTAATGAACAAAAGAAAACAAGCTGTGATTAGACCCAAGAAGAGGCAGTTTCAAGGTCACTGTCTTTATTGTGGAGTTTGGGGTCATAAGGCAAGTAACTGCTGGTGGAGAAGGCCAGTATATGTCTCCAACTTGAGAAGATACGATGCTGCATACAAGGGGAGACAATACAAAATTCAGAGGAGAACACCTGTCATGAGTTCTTGCACATACTGTAAAAAGCAAGGACACACTGACAAGGATTGTTGGTGGAAGCCCAAACCAGTGGTTTCAAAGAACAAGTTTGCTATATTAGGAGACTTGGAACAGTGTGAAAGGTGTGGGCAGGATGACCATAATGCCAAGAGATGCATGACACTTCTCCCTGAGCAAGAGAAGGCACTCAATGGCATAGTGAAAACAAGCGGTGTAGTCAAAGCTGAGAAAAAGGAGAAAGCTATCTTCCAGCCAATTCAAAAGAAGGAATATAAAGCTAAAAGGGAGGTGGCTAATATAGCTGAAATTGCACTCAAAGCTGACTACAAGGATAAGCAGTGGATCCTTGACAGTGGATGCACTTCACACATGACGGGAGACAAGAGTAAATTGTCAAAGCTAAACAAGTCAAGAGAAGGCAGAGTCAAGTTTGGCAATGATGATTCACTCAACATCAGTGGTCAAGGGTCAGTAAATATTGGAAAGGAAAGCTGAAAGATGTTCTGCATGTTGAAGGACTCAGATATAATCTAGCATCTGTCAGCCAAACTATGCAATGAAGACCATAAAGTGATATTCACAAAAACAGGTTGCCAAGTAAAGAGTAAAGAAGGCAATACTGTTGCAGCTGGGAAAGAACAGCTGGAAATTTATATGTAATTGATGAGGACAAGACAAACAGCTGTTTACTTACAAAAGAAGAAGAAAATCAACTCTGGCATCGGAGGCTGGGACACTTAACACAGAAGAACATGAGGAAGCTGACCACTACTCATGCAATCAGAGACATTCCAGACCTTAAGAGAGAGAGGGAGTATGTTTGCTCAGCATGCTCTAAAGGAAAACAGGTCAGAAAGCAGTATAAGACCAAGAGGTCAGTTCTAAAAGCAGTGCTTGACATTGTGCATACTGATTTGTGTGGGCCGATGAGAACAAAAGGGTTGAATGGTGAGAGGTACTTCATCTTGTTTGTTGATGATTATTCTAGAAGGACCTGCATCATGCACCTCACACATAAGTCAGAAGTTTTGAAATGCTTCAAGAGATACAGAAGATTGGCTGAAAATGAGAGTGGAAAGAAGATCAAAGTATTGAGGTCAGATCAAGGCACTGAATTCACAAATGGAGCTTTTGAAGATTACCTTGAGAAGCATGGAATTCACCATCAGATGGCAGCAGCAAGAACTCCTCAACAGAACGGGTGTGGTAGAGAGGAAAAATAGAGCTGTGGTTGAAAATGGCAGAACTCTACTGCTGGAATCCAAGCTTCACACAAGATTTGGACAGAAGCAACATTTACAGCCGTGCACCTATTGAACAGAGTTTCACTAAGGCCCAATACTGATAAGACTCCATATGAGCTATGGAGTGGGAAGAAGACAACAGCCAAGTATCTTAAGAATCTTTTGCAGCCCCTGTTTGTGAAGAACAAGGAGCAAAACTTGGGAAATTTCCATGCTAGGTCAGATGAAGGCATCTTTGTGGATACTCAGCAAAGACAAAAGGTTACAGAGTTTTTCTGCATAACTGGGAAAGTGTCACTTCCAGTGATGTGAGAATAGATGAAAACTGGAAAAACAACCAGCATAATGGAGAAGCTGAGGATAGTGAAGAAGATGACTCAAGATAGATGAGAATCTGACCAACATGAAGAAGTGGGAAAGAAGTAAGTTCAGACTCAGAGAAGATGAGTCTGAAGATGAAGAAGAATCTCTTGCCAACTAAGACTGTGCAAGAAAGAAAGACAAAGAAGACATGGACCAGTGCTCATCAGAAAATCAGATCATAGGTGACCCATCAGCAGGAGTTAACAACAAGAAGAAGAATTGTGGGAGCTACTACTTAACTCTCACAAGTTGAACCTAAATCTGTTGAAGAGGCTACACAAGATCTAACTAAATCTCTGTCCACAGAGCTGTTTGAAAAGCACAGAATGAGTCTGTCTCGATGCCTCCTCAAGCCTAAAAACAGGTGAATCCTCCATCTCTACTTTGCGAGTTTTTCAGATTTGTAATTGGTTTGGCAAAGGGGGAGAGAAGCACAGTGCAGGGGGAGCTGTTAAGGAAGGGGGAGTGCATATTTAGGGGGAGTTGTAATCCATCTGCTTCGGATTATTACTCTAAGAAGATTATGAAAGACTACTGCATAATGGCTTTTGTTATGAATGTTGCCAACAATTACAAAGGGGGAGATTGTTGTTCCCACAGCCTTGTATGGGTTGTAATTGTTGTCAAGAGGTTAAGTGTGCAAGAGAGTAAAGTCACATGGAAGGCAGCAAAGTCACATGGAAGGGCAAGAAAGTAAATCTGCAGCATAAGGGCAGAACGTAAATCTGCCATGTAAGCCCTATTAGGGTTTCATGGAAGAGAGTATATAAGCCTTGGAAGACAAACTAGGGAAGAGGGCCAAACACAATGAATAACAGCAACCCTACAGCAACCCAAAAGGAAAGAGAGCAGAAGCGGCAAGAGATCAGAAACAACACCACCAGGAGAGCAAACCAGAAACGTCACCACCGGGAGAGCAAACCAGAACGTGCCAACCTCCTGCAAGCAACCAAAACACGTCCGCAAAGCAAACCAGAAACGAACATATCCTGCAGCAAACCAGAAACGCCTCCT
>JAIRCJ010000109.1:0-157879 GCA_020883675.1 Bruguiera gymnorhiza
TTAATGCAATTCTAACATATTCCTAGTCCCTAGAGAGTATAGATGAGGTTGTTGCAATGAAATTAGTGAATGATGTGGTGATACAACCTGTTTTCAAGATCTTTTGAGGGTGAATGAGTCATTACAAAGGAAAAGTGGAGCCTTGTTAGGAAGAAATGAAGAGACGGTCTCATTTTTGAGTAATTAAGCATCAAATGATTGTGAGAAATGCTTTAAATCATCAAAGACTCTTTGCTTAAAGCAATTTAACATATTCCTAGTCCCAAGAGAGTATAGATGAGGTTGTTGCAATGAATTTAGTGACGATGCGGTCATACAAGTTGTTTTCAAGATCTTTATGTGTGAATGAGTCATTACAACGAAATGTGGCCTTGTTAGGAAGAAATGAAGAGAGGTCTCATTTTTGAGTAATTAAGCATCAAATACTTGTGAGAAATGGTAGAAAACATCAAAGACTCTGGGTTTAATGCAATTCTACATATTCCTAGTCCCAAGAGAGTATAGATGAGGTTGTTGCAAGTGAATTTAGTGAATGATGTGGTCATACAGTTGTTTTCAAAGATCTTTTAGTGTGAATGAGTCATTACAACGAAAAGTGGAGCCTTGTTAGGAAGAAATGAAGAGACGGTCTCATTTTTTAGTAATTTAAGCATCAAATACTTGTGAGAAAATGGTAGAAAACATCAAAGACTCTTGGTTTAATGCAATTCTACATATTCCTATTCCCAAGAGAGTATAGATTGAAGGTTGTTGCAGTGAGTTTAAGTGAATGATGGGGTCATACAAGTTGTTTTCAAGATGTTTAAGTGTGAATGAGTCATTACAACGAAAGTGGAGCCTTGTTAGGAAGAAATGAAGAGACGGTTGTCATTTTTGAGTAATTAAGCATCAAATGCTTGTGAGAAATGCTTTAAATCATCAAAGACTCTTTTGTTTAAAGCAATTGAACATATTCCTAGTCCCAAGAGAGTATAGATGAGGTTGTTGCAATGAATTTAGTGAACGATGCAAGTCATACAAGCTGTTTTCAAGATCTTTATGTGTGAATGACTAATTACAACAAAATGTGGAGCCTTGTTAGGAAAAAAATGAAGAGATGGTCTCATTTTTGAGTAATTAAGCATCAAATACTTGTGACAAATGGTAAAAAACAACAAAGACTCTTGGTTTAATGCAATTCTACATATTCCTAGTCCCAAGAGAGTGTAGATGAGGTTGTTGCAGTGAATTTAGTGAATGATGTGGTCCATACAAGTTGTTTTCAAGATCTTTTAGTGTGAAATGAGTCATTACAATGAAAAGTGGAGCCTTGTTAGGAAGAAATGAATAGAACAGTCTTCATTTTTGAGTAATTAAGCATCAAATACTTGTGAGAAATGATAGAATATTTGAATAAGTTAATTGAACAAAAATACAAGTAATGGACTCAATTGCATAAAATACACTTTAGTGGATTAATATTATAAATAGCAGTCCCAAGTTTCAATGTTGTGTTAAGCATATATCACTAGATGGGAGTGTAGAGCATTCTTATTACAGTCAATTGCTTTTGCTTTTTCTTAAGTAATTTGCCTGAAGATTACGTAAATTATTTCAAATTGCGTTGAGGCAAAGGAGACAATTCCGAAAATTGCAAAATTTAAATTCAACAGAGTATTGACAATTCATTTATCCATAGCAGAATTTAAAAATTTCAAAAAAGTGCAAAATTGAAATATTTTGATTTTTAAATTTAATGTTAATGTCGTTTGATTTAATTTGTGAGAAAAATATAATATGTGAAAAATATAATATTTGAATATGTTAATTGAACAAAAATACAGGTAATGGACTCAATTGCATAAAATACACTTTATTGGATGAATATTATAAATAGAAAACCCAAGTTTCAATGTTGTGTTAAGCATATATCCCTAGATGGGAGTGCATGAACTTTCTTATTACAGTCCATTGCTTTTGCTTTTTCTTATGTAATGTGCCTGAAGATTATATAAGACATTTCAAATTGCGTTGAGGCAAAGGAGACAACTCAAAAAATTGCAAAATTTAAATTCAACAGAGTATTGACAATTCACTTATCCGTAAGCAGATTTTAAAATTCTAAAAATTGCAAAATTGAAATATTTTGATTTTTAAATTTATCGTTAATGTCGTTTGATTTAATTGGTGAGAAAAATATACTATGTGAAAAATATAATATTTGAATATGTTAATTGAACAAAAATACAAGTAATGGACTTAATTGCATAAAAGACACTTTAGTGGATGAATATTATAAATAGCAATCTCAAGTTTCAAGGTTGTGTGAAGCATATATCCCTAGATTGGGAGTGCGGAACGATTTATTAGAGTCCATTGCTTTTCCTTTTTCTTAAGTAATTTGTCTGAAGGCAGGAATTCTATAAATCATTTCAAATTACATTGAGGCAAAGGAGATAATTAAGAAAATTCAAAATTTAAATTCAACAGATTTTTGACAATTTATTTATCCCTAAAAGATTTTAAAATTCTAAAAATTGCAAAAATACAATATTTTGATTTTTAAATTTGTTGTTAAAGTCGTTTGATTTGATTAGTGGGAAAATATAATATTTGAATAAGTTAATTGAACAAAAATACAAGTAATGGACTCAATTGCATAAAATACACTTAGTGGATGAATATTATAAAATAGCAATCCCAAATTTTAATGTTGTGTTAAGTATATATCCCTAGATGGGGGTGCAGAACCTTCTTATATACAACCTATTGCTTTTGCTTTTTCTTAACGCAATTTACGTGAAGATTATATAATCATTTCAAAATTGCGTTAGAGGCAAAAGAAGACAATTTTGAAAATTGCAAATTTAACTTTGAGAGAGAATTGACAATTCATTTATCCCAAGCTGATTTTAAAATTCTAAAAAATTGAAATTGAAATATTTTAACTTTTAATTTATTATTAATGTCATTGCGATTTAATTGGTGAGAAAATATAATGTGTGAAAATTATAATATTTAAATATGTTAATTGAACAAAAATACAAGTAATGGACTCAATTGCATAAAATACTTTAGTCGATGAATATTATAAATAGCAATCCCAAGTTTCAATGTTGTGTTAAGCATATATCCAAAATGGGAGTGCAAACCATCTTATTACAGTCCATTGCTTTTCCTTTTTCTTAAGTAATTTGCCGAAGATTATAGAAATCATTTCAAATTATGTTGAGGCAAAGGAGACAATTCAAAAACTACAAAATTTAAATTCAACAGAGTATAGACAATTCACTTATCCCTAGCAGATTTTAAAATTCAAAAAATTGAAAATTGAAATATTTTGATTTTTTAATTTATTGTTAATGTTATTTGATTTGATTGGTGAGAAAAATACAATATTTGAATAAGTTAATAGAACAAAAATACAAGTAATGGACTCAATTGCATAAAATACACTTTAGTGGATGAATATTATAAATAGCAATCCCAAGTTTCAATGTTGTGTTAAGCATATAACTTAGATGGGAGTGCAGAACCTTCTTATTAACAGTCCATTGCTTTTGCTTTTTCTTAGTAATTTGCCTGAAGATTATATAAATCATTTCAAATTGCATTGAGGCAAAGGAGACAATTCAAAAATTGCAAAATTTAAATTCAACAGAGTATTAACAATTCATTTATCCCCACCAGATTTTAAAATTCTAAAAATTGCAAAAATGAAATATTTTGATTTTAAATTTATTGTTAATGTTGTTTGATTCATTGGTGAGAAAAAATACAATATTTGAAAAGTTAATTGAACAAAAATACAAGTAATGGACTCAATTGCATAAAATACACTTTAGTGGATGAATATTATAAATGGCAATCCAAGTTTCAATGTTGTGTTAAGCATATATCCCTAGATGGGAGTGCAGAACCATCTTATTAGAGTCCATTGCTTTCCTTTTTCTTAAGTAATTTGTCTGAAAATGAATTATATAAATCATTTCAAATTGCATTGAGGCAAAGGAGGGAATTAAGAAAGTTGCAAAATTTAAATTCAACAGATTATGACAATTTATTTATCCCCAGTAGATTTTAAAATTCTAAAAAATTGCAAAAAATGAAATATTTTGATTTTAAAATTTGTTGTTAATGTCTTTGATTTGATTGGTGAGAAAAATACAATATTTGAATATGTTAATTAAACAAAAATACAAGTAATGGACTCAATTGCATAAAATACACTTTAGTGGATGAATATTATAAATAGCAATCCCAAGTTTCAATGTTGTGTTAAGCATATATCCTAGATGGGAGTGCAGAACCTTCTTATTATAGTCCATTACTTTTACTTTTTCTTAAGTAAGTTGCCAGAAGATTATATAAATCATTTCAAATTGCGTTGAGGCAAAGGAGACAATTCAAAAAATTGCAAAATTTAATTCAACAGAGTATTGACAATTCAGTTATCCCTAGCAGATTTTAAAATTCAAAAAATTGCAAATTGAAATATTTTGATTTTTAAATTTTGTTAATGTCGTTTGATTTAATTGGTGAGAAAATAATATGCAAAAAATATTTATTTGAATATGTTAATTGAACAAAAATAAAAGTAATGGACTCAATTGCATAAAATACACTTTAGTGGATGAATATTATAAATAGCAGTCCCAAGTTTCAATGTTGTGTTAAGCATATATTTTTAGATGGGAGTACGGAACCATCTTATTAGAGTCCATTGTCTTCCTTTTTCTTAAGTAATTTGTCTGAAAACAAGAATTCTATAAATCATTTCTAATTGCATTGAGGCAAAGGAGAGAATTAAGAAATTGCAAAATTTAAATTCAACAGAGTTATTGACAATTTATTTATCCCTAACATATTTTAAAATTTTAAAAATTGCAAAATGCAAATATTTTGATTTTTAATTTGTTATTAATGTCGTTTGATTGATTGGTGAGAAAAATACAATATTTGAACAAGTTAATGAACAAAAATACAAGTAATGGACTCAATTGCATAAAATACACTTTAGTGGATAAATATTATAAATAGCAATCCTAAGTTCAATGCTGTGTTAAGCAATATATCCCTAAGATGGAGTGCAGAACCTCTTTAATTACAGCCATTGCTTTTGCTTTTCTTAAGTAAGTTGCTAAGACATACAATAAGATTATATAACAATCATTTCAAATTGTGTTGGGCAAAGGAGACAACTCAGAAAAATTGCAAAAAAATTTATTCAACAGAGTAATTGAACAATTCATTTATCCTTACCATTAGATTTTAAAAATTCAAAAAAAATTGCAAAATGAAAATATTTTTTGATTTTAAATTTATTGTTATATGTCGTTTGATTTTAATTGGTGAGAAAAATATAATATGCGAAAAATATTATATTTGAAATATGTTAATTGAACAAAAATACAAGTAAGACTTAATTACATAAAGACACTATTAGTGGATGAGATTATTAATAAATAGCAATCCTCAAGTTTTCAAGGTTGTGTGAAGCATCTATCCCTAAAATGAGAGTGCGGAACAATCTTATTAGAAGTCCATGCTTTCCCTTTTTCTTAAGTAATTTGTCCTGAAGACAGGAATTCTATAATTCATTTCAAATTGCATTGAGGCAAAGGAGACAATTAAGAAAATTGAAAAATTTAAATTCAACAGATATTGACAATTTATTTATCCCTAACAGAATTTTAAAAATTTAAAAATTGCAAAATGAAATATTTTGATTTTTAAATTTGTTGTTAATGTTATTTGATTTGATTGGTGGGAAAAATACAATATTTGAATAAGTTAATTGAACAAAAATACAAGTAATGGACTCAATTGCATAAAATACACCTTAGTGGATGAATATTAAAATAGCAATCCCAAGTTTCAATGTTGTGTTAATATATATCTATATGGGAGTGCAGAACCTTCTATTACACCCCATTGCTTTTGCATTTTCTTAAGTAATTTGCGTGAAGATTATATAAATCATTTCAAATTGCATTGAGGCAAAGGAGACAATTCAGAAAATTGAAAATTTAAATTCAACAGAGAATTGACAATTCATTTATCCCCAACAGATTTAAAATTCTAAAAATTGCAAAATTGAAATAATTAACTTTTAAATTTATTATTAATGTCATTGATTTAATTGGTGAGAAAAATATAATGTGTGAAATTATAATATTTAATAAGTTAATTGAACAAAAATACAAGTAATGGACACAATTGCATAAAATACACTTTAGTGGATGAATATTATAAATAGCAATCCCAAGTTTCAATGTTGTGCTAAGCATATATCTCAAGATGGGAGTGCAGAACCATCTTGTTACAGTCCATTGCTTTTACTTTTTCTTAAGTAATTTGCCTGAAAATTATATAAATCTTTTCAAATTGTGTTGAGGCAAAGGAGACAATTCAGAAAATTGCAAAATTTAAATTCAACAGAGTATTGACAATTCATTTATCCCTAGCAGATTTTAAAATTGAAAAATTGAAAAAATGAAATATTTTGATTTTTAAATTTATTGTTAATGTCTTTTGATTTAATTGGTGGGAAAAATATAATATGAAAGATATAATATTTGAATATTTAATTGAACAAAAATACAATAATGGACTCAATTGCATAAAATACACTTTAGTGGATGAATATTATAAATAGCAATCTCAAGTTTCAATGTTGTGTTAAGCATATATCCCTAAATGGGAGTGCAAGAACAGTCTTATTACAGTCCATTGCTTTTGCTTTTTCTTAAGTAAGTTGCCAAAAGATTATATAAATCATTTCAAATTGGGTTGAGGCAAAGAGACAATTCGAAAAATTGCAAAATTTAAATTCAACAGAGTATTGACAATTCAGTTATCCCTAGCAGATTTTAAAATTCTAAAAATTGCAAAATTGAAATATTTTGATTTTTAAATTTATTGTTAATGTCGTTTGATTTAATTGGTGAGAAAAATATAATATGTGAAAATATAATATTTGAATATGTTAATTGAACAAAAATACAAGTAATGGACTCAATTGCATAAAATACACTTTAGTGGATGAATATTATAAATAGCAATCCCAAGTTTCAATGTTGTGTTAAGCATATATCATTAGATGGGAGTGTAGAACTTCTTCTTATACAGTCGATTGCTTTTGCTTTTTCTTAAGTAATTTGCCTGAAGATTACATAATTATTTCAAATTGCGTTGAGGCAAAGGAGACAATTCGAAAAATGCAAATTTAAATTCAACAGAAATTGACAATTCATTTATCCCTACCAGATTTTAAAATTCAAAAAATTGCAAAATTGAAAAATTTTGATTTTTAAATTTAATGTTAATGTCGTTTGATTTAATTGGTGAGAAAATATAATATGTGAAAAATATAATATTTGAATATGTTAATTGAACAAAAATACAAGTAACGGACTCAATTGCATAAAATACACTTTAGTGGATGAATATTATAAATAGCAGTCTCAAGTTTCAATGTTGTGTTAAGCATATATCCCTAGATGGGAGTGCAGAACTTCTTATTACAGTCCATTGCTTTTGCTTTTTCTTAAGTAAGTTGCCAGAAGATTATATATCATTTCAAATTGGTTGAGGCAAAGGAGACAATTCAGAAAATTGAAATTTAAATTCAACAGAGTATTGACAATTCAGTTATCCCTAGCAGATTTTAAAATTCTAAAAATTGCAAAATTGAAATATTTTGATTTTTAAATTTATGTTAATGTCGTTTGATTTAATTGGTGAGAAAATATAATATGTGAAAAATATAATATTTGAATATGTTAATTGAACAAAAATACAAGTAATGGACTCAATTGCATAAAATACACTTTAGTGGATGAATATTATAAATAGCAGTCCCAAGTTTCAATGTTGTGTTAAGCATATATCCCTAGATGGGAGTGCAGAACCTTCTTATATACAGTCGATTGCTTTTTCTTTTTCTTAAGTAAGTTGCAGAAGATTATATAAATCATTTCAAATTGCGTTGAGGCAAAGGAGACAATTCAGAAAATGCAAAATTTAAATTCAACAGAGTATTGACAATTCATTTATCCTTACAGATTTTAAATTCAAAAATTGCAAAATTGAAATATTTTGATTTTTAATTTATTGTTAATGTGTTTGATTTAATTGGTGAGAAAAATATAATATGTGAAAAATATAATATTTGAATATGTTAATTGAACAAAAATACAAGTAATGGACTCAATTGCATAAAATACACTTTAGTGGATGAATATTATAAATAGCAGTCTCAAGTTTCAATGTTGTGTTAAGCATATATCCCTAGATGGGAGTGTGGAACCATTCTTATTAGAGTCCATTGCTTTTTCTTTTCCTTAAGTAATTTGCGAAGAAGATTCTATAAATCATTTCAAATTGCATTGAGGCAAAGGAGACATTAAGAAAATTGCAAAATTTAAATTCAACAAATTTTAAAATTCTAAAAATTGCAAAAATGCAATATTTTGATTTTTAAATTTGTTATTAATGTCGTTTGATTGATTGGTGAGAAAAATACAATATTTGAATAAGTTAATTGAACAAAATTACAAGTAATGGACTCATTGCATAAAATACACTTTAGTGGATGAATATTATAAATAGCAATCCCAAGTTTCAATGTTGTGTTAAGCATATATCTCTAGATGGGAGTGCAGAACCTTCTTATTACAGTTCTATTGCTTTTGTTTTTCTTAAGTAATTTGCCTGAAGATTAATATAAATCATTTCAAATTGCGTTGAGGCAAAGGAGACAATTCAGAAAATTGCAAAATTTAAATTCAACAGAGTATTGACAATTCATTTATCCTAGCAGATTTTAAAATTCTATAAATTGCAAAAATTGAAATATTTTTTTTTATTTATTGTTAATGTCGTTTGATTTAATTGGTGGAAAAATATAATATGTGAAAAATATAATATTTGAATATGTTAATTGAACAAAAATACAAGTAATGGACTCAATTGCATAAAATACACTTTAGTGGATGAATATTATAATAGCAATCCCAAGTTTCAATGTTGTGTTAAGCATATATCCCTAGATGGAGTGCAGAACCTTCTTATTACAGTCCATTGCTTTTGCTTTTTCTTAAGTAATTTGCCTAAAGATTATTATAAATCATTTCAAATTGCGTTGAGGCAAAGGAGACAATTAGAAAATTGCAAAATTTAAATTCAACAGAGAATTGACAATTCATTTATCCTAGCAGATTTTAAAATTTCTAAAAATTGCAAAAATGCAATATTTTGATTTTTAAATTATTGTTAATGTCGTTTGATTTGATTGTGAGAAAAATACAATATTTGAATATCTTAATTGAACAAAATACAAGTAATGGACTCAATTGCATAAAATACACTTTAGTGGATGAATATTATAAATAGCAATCCCAAGTTTCAATGTTGTGTTAAGCATATATCCCTAGATGGGAGTGCAGAACCTTCTTATTACAGTCCATTCTTTTGCTTTTTCTTAAGTAATTTGCCTAAAGATTATATAAATCATTTCAAATTGCATTGAGGCAAAGGAGACAATTCAGAAAATACAAAATTTAAATTCAACAGAGTATTGACAATTCATTTATCCCTAACAGATTTTAAAATTCTAAAAATTGCAAAATTGAAATATTTTGATTTTTAAATTTATTGTTAATGTCGTTTGATTTAATTGGTGAGAAAAATATAATATGTAAAAATATAATATTTGAATATGTTAATTGAACAAAAATACAAGTAATGGACTCAATTGCATAAAAGACACTTTAGTGGATGAATATTATAAATAGCAATCTCAAGTTTCAAGGTTGTGTGAAGCATATATCCCTAGATGGGAGTGGGAACCATCTTATTAGAGTCCATTGCTTTTCTTTTTCTTAAGTAATTTGTCTGAAGACAAGAATTCTATAAATCATTTCAAATTGCATTGAGGCAAAGGAGACAATTAAGAAATTGCAAAATTTAAATTCAACAGATTATTGACAATTCATTTATCCCTAGCAGATTTTAAAATTCTAAAAATTCAAAAATGCAATATTTTGATTTTTAAATTTGTTGTTAATGTCGTTTGATTTGATTGGTGAGAAAAATACAATATTTGAATAAGTTAATTGAACAAAAATACAAGTAATGGACTCAATTGCATAAAATACACTTTAGTGGATGAATATTATAAATAGCAATCCAAGTTTCAATGTTGTGTTAAGCATATATCCCTAGATGGGAGTGCAAACCTTCTTATTACAGTCCATTTCTTTACTTTTTCTTAAGTAATTTGCCTGAAGATTATATAAATCATTTCAAATTGCATTTAGGCAAAGGAGACAATTCAGAAAATTGCAAAATTTAAATTCAACAGAAATTGACAATTCATTTATCCCTAGCAGATTTTAAAATTTAAAAATTGCAAAATGCAATATTTTGATTTTTAAATTTATTGTTAATGTCGTTTGATTTGATTGGTGAAAAAAATACATATTTGAATATCTTAATTGAACAAAAATTACAAGTAATGGACTCAATTGCATAAAATACACTTTAGTGGATGAATATTATAAATAGCAATCCCAAGTTTCAATGTTGTGTTAAGCATATATCCCTAGATGGAGTGCAGAACCTTCTTATTACAGTCCATTGCTTTTGCTTTTTCTTAAGTAATTTGCCTAAAGATTATATAAATCATTTCAAATTGCATTGAGGCAAAGGAGACAATTCAGAAAATTGCAAAATTTAAATTCAACAGAGTATTGACAATTCATTTATCCCTAGCAGATTTTAAAATTCTAAAAATTGCAAAATTGAAATATTTTGATTTTAAATTTATTGTTAATGTCGTTTGATTGAATGGTGAGAAAAATATAATATGTGAAAAATATAATATTTGAATATGTTAATTGAACAAAAATACAAGTAATGGACTCAATTGCATAAAAGACACTTTAGTGGATGAATATTATAAATAGCAATCTCAAGTTTCAAGGTTGTGTTAAGCATATATCCCTAGATGGGAGTGGGAAACCATCTTAATTGCTTTTCCTTTTTCCTAAGTAATTTGTCTGAAGACAAGAATATATAAATCATTTCAAATTGCATTGAGGCAAAGGAGACAATTAAGAAATTTGCAAAATTTAAATTCAACAGAGTTATTGACAATTCATTTATCCCTAGCAGATTTAAAAATTCTAAAAATTGCAAAAATGCAATATTTTGATTTTTAAATTTATTGTTAATGTCGTTTGATTTGATTGAGAAAAATACAATATTTGAATAAGTTAATTGAACAAAAATACAAGTAATGGACTCAATTGCATAAAATACACTTTAGTGGATGAATATTATAAATAGCAATCCAAGTTTCAATGTTGTGTTAAGCATATATCCCTAGATGGAGTGTAACCTTCTTATTATGTCCTTGCTTTTGCTTTTCTTAAGTAATTTCCCAAAATTATATAAATCATTTCAAATTGCGTTGAGGCAAAGGAGACAATTTAGAAAATTGCAAAATTTAAATTCAACAGAGTATTGACAATTCATTTATCCTTAGTAGATTTTGAAATTTTAAAAAATTGCAAAATTAAATATTTTGATTTTTAAATTTATTGTTAATGTCGTTTGATTTAATTGGTGAGAAAAATATAATATGTGAAAAATACAATATTTGAATATCTTAATTGAACAAAAATACAAGTAATGGACTCAATTGCATAAAATACACTTTAGTGGATGAATATTATAAATAGCAATCCCAAGTTTCATTGTTGTGTTAAGCATATATCCCTAGATGGAGTGCAGAACCTTCTTATTACAGTCCATTGCTTTTCTTTTTCTTAAGTAATTTGCCTGAAGATTATATAAATCATTTCAAATTGCGTTGAGGCAAAGGAGACAATTTAGAAATTGCAAAATTTAAATTCAACAGAGTATTGACAATTCACTTATCCTAGCAAAGATTTTAAAATTCAAAAAATTGCAAAATTGAAATATTTTGATTTTTAAATTTATTGTTAATGTCGTTTGATTTAATTGGTGATAAAAAATATAATATGTGAAAATATAATATTTGAATATGTTAATTGAACAAAAATACAAGTAATGGACTCAATTGCATAAAAGACACTTTAGTGGATGAATATTATAAATAGCAATCTCAAGTTTCAAGGTTGTGTGAAGCATATATCCCTAGATGGGAGTGGGGAACCATTTTATTAGAGTCCATTGCTTTTCCTTTTTCTAAGTAATTTCTCTGAAGACAAGAAATCTATAAATCATTTCAAATTGCATTGAGGCAAAGGAGACAATTAAGAAAATTGCAAAATTTAAATTCAAGAGAGTATTGAAAATTCATTTATCCCTAACAGATTTTAAAATTCTAAAAATTGCAAAAATGGAATATTTTGATTTTTAAATTTATTGTTAATGTCGTTTGATTTGATTGTGAGAAAAATACAATATTTGAATATCTTAATTGAACAAAAATACAAGTAATGGACTCAATTGCATAAAATACAATTTAGTGGATGAATATTATAAATAGCAATTTCAAGTTTCAATGTTGTGTTAAGCATATATCCCTAGATGGGAGTGCAGAACCTTCTTATTACAGTCCATTGCTTTTGCTTTTTCTTAAGTAATTTGCTTGAAGATTATATAAATCATTTCAAATTGCATTGAGGCAAAGGAGACAATTCAGAAAATTGCAAAATTTAAATTCAACAGAGTATTGACAATTCATTTATCCCTAGAAGATTTTAAAATTCTAAAAATTGCAAAATTGAAATATTTTGATTTTTAAATTTATTGTTAATGTCGTTTGATTTAATTGGTGATAAAAATATAATATTGTGTTAAGAAAAAATTCCAAGTAATGGACTCAATTGCATAAAATACACTTTAGTGGATGAATATTATAAATAGCAGTTCCAAGTTTCAATGTTGTGTTAAGCATATATTCCTAGATGGGAGTGCAGAACCTTCTTATTACAGTCCATTGTTTTGCTTTTTCTTAAGTAATTTGCTTGAAAATTATATAAATCATTTCAAATTGCGTTGAGGCAAAGGAGACAATTCAGAAAATTGCAAAATTTAAATTCAACAGAGTATTGACAATTCATTTATCCCTAGTAGATTTTAAAATTCGAAAAAATGCAAAATTGAAATATTTTGATTTTTAAATTTATTGTTAATGTCGTTTGATTTAATTGGTGAGAAAAATATAATATGTGAAAAATATAATATTTGAATATGTTAATTGAACAAAAATACAAGTAATGGACTCAATTGCATAAAATACACTTTAGTGGATGAATATTATAAATAGCAAACTCAAGTTTCAATGTTGTGTTAAGCATATATCCCTAGATGGGAGTGCAGAACCTTCTTATTACAGTCCATTGCTTTTGCTTTTTCTTAAGTAATTTGCCTAAAAATTATATAAATCATTTCAAATTGACATTGAGGCAAAGGAGACAATTTAAGAAAATTGCAAAATTTAAATTCAACATATTATTACAATTTTTTATCCCTACCAGATTTTAAAATTCTAAAAATTGCAAAAATGCAATATTTTGATTTTTAAATTTGTTGTTAATGTCGTTTGATTTGATTGGTGGAGAAAAATACAATATTTGGAATAAGTTAATTGAACAAAAATACAAGTAATGGACTCAATTGCATAAAATACACTTTAGTGGATGAATATTATAAATAGCAATCCCAAGTTTCAATTGTTGTGTTAAGCATATATCCCTAGATGGGAGTGCAGAACCTTCTTATTACAGTCCATTACTTTTGCTTTTTCTAAGTAATTTGCCTGAAGATTATATAAATCATTTCAAATTTGCGTTGAGGCAAAGGAGACAATTTAGAAAAATTGCAAAATTTAAATTCAACAGGATATTGACAATTCATTATCCATAGCAGATTTTTAAAATTCTAAAAATTGCAAAAATGCAATATTTTGATTTTTAAATTTATTGTTAATGTCGTTTGATTTGATTGGTGAGAAAAATACAATATTTGAATAAGTTAATTGAACAAAAATACAAGTAATGGACTCAATTGCATAAAATACACTTTAGTGGATGAATATTATAAATAGCAATCCCAAGTTTCAAGTTGTGTTAAGCATATATCCTAGATGGGAGTGCAGAACCTTCTTATTACAGTCCATTGCTTTTGCTTTTTCTTAAGTAATTTGCCTGAAAATTATATAAATCATTTCAAATTGCTTTGAGGCAAAGGAGACAATTCAAAAAATTGCAAAATTTAAATTCAACAGAGTATTGACAATTCATTTATCCTAGCAGATTTTAAAATTCTAAAAATTGCAAAAAGCAATATTTTGATTTTTAAATTTATTGTTAATGTCATTAGTGAGAAAAATATAATATTTGAATATGTTAATTGAACAAAAATACAAGTAATGGACTCAATTGCATAAAATACACTTTAGTGGATGAATATTATAAATAGCAATCTCAAGTTTCAATGTTGTGTTAAGCATATATCCCTAGATGGGAGTGTAGAAACTTCTTATTACAGTCCATTGCTTTTGCTTTTTCTTAAGTAATTTGCCTGAAGATTATATAAATCATTTCAAATTGCGTTGAGGCAAAGGAGACAATTCTAAAATTGCAAAATTTAAATTCAACAGAGTATTGACAATTCATTTATCCCTAGTAGATTTTAAAATTTAAAAATTGCAAAATTGAAATATTTTGATTTTTAATTTATTGTTAATGTCGTTTGATTTAATTGGTGAGAAAAATATAATATTTGAATATGTTAATTGAACAAAAATACAATAATGGACTCAATTGCATAAAATACACTTTAGTGGATGAATATTATAAATAGCAAACCCAAGTTTCAATGTTGTGTTAAGCATATATCCCTAGATGGGAGTGCAGAACCTTCTTATTACAGTCCATTGCTTTTGCTTTTTCTTAAGTAATTTGCCTGAAAATTATATAAATCATTTCAAATTGCGTTGAGGCAAAGGAGACAATTTAGAAAATTGCAAAATTTAAATTCAACAGTATTGACAATTCATTTATCCCTAGCAGATTTTAAAATTCTAAAAATTGCAAAATTGAAATATTTTGATTTTTATTTATTGTTAATGTCGTTTGATTTAATTGGTGAAAAAATATAATATGTGAAAAATATAATATTTGAATATGTTAATTGAACAAAAATACAAGTAATGGACTCAATTGCATAAAAGACACTTTAGTGGATGAATATTATAAATAGCAAACTCAAGTTTCAAGGTTGTGTGAAGCATATATCCCTAGATAGGAGTGCGAAACCATCTTATTAGAGTCCATTGCTTTTCCTTTTTCTTAAGTAATTTGTTTGAAAATAAGAATTCTATAAATCATTTCAAATTGCATTGAGGCAAAGGAGACAATTAAGAAAATTGCAAAATTTAAATTCAATGAATTATTGACAATTTATTTATCCCTAGTAGATTTTAAAATTCTTAAAATTGCAAAAATGCAATATTTTGATTTTTAAATTTGTTGTTAATGTCGTTTGATTTGATTGGTGAGAAAAATACAATATTTGAATAAGTTAATTGAACAAAAATACAAGTAATGGACTCAATTGCATAAAATACACTTTAGTGGATGAATATTATAAATAGCAATCCCAAGTTTCAATGTTGTGTTAAGCATATATCCCTAGATGGGAGTGCAGAACCTTCTTATTACAGTCCATTGCTTTTGCTTTTTCTTAAGTAATTTGCCTAAAATTATATAAATCATTTCAAATTGCGTTGAGGCAAAGGAGACAATTTAGAAAATTGCAAAATTTAAATTCAACAGAGTATTGACAATTTATTTATCCTTACAGATTTTAAAATTTAAAAATTGCAAAATTGAAATATTTTGATTTTTAAATTTATTATTAATGTCGTTTGATTTAATTGGTGAGAAAAATATAATATGTGAAAAATATAATATTTGAATATGTTAATTGAACAAAAATACAAGTAATGGACTCAATTGCATAAAATACACTTTAGTGGATGAATATTATAAATAGCAAACCAAGTTTCAATGTTGTGTTAAGCATATATCCCTAGATGAGAGTGCAGAACCTTCTTATTACAGTCCATTGCTTTTGCTTTTTCTTAAGTAATTTGCCTGAAGATTATATAAATCATTTCAAATTGCGTTGAGGCAAAGGAGACAATTCAAAAAATTGCAAAATTTAAATTCAACAGAGTATTGACAATTCATTTATCCCTAGCAGATTTTAAAATTCTAAAAATTGCAAAATTGAAATATTTTGATTTTTAAATTTATTGTTAATGTCGTTTGATTTAATTGGTGAGAAAAATATAATATGTGAAAAATATAATATTTGAATATGTTAATTGAACAAAAATACAAGTAATGGACTCAATTGCATAAAAGACACTTTAGTGGATGAATATTATAAATAGCAAACTCAAGTTTCAATGTTGTGTGAAGCATATATCCCTAGATGGAGTGCAGAACCATCTTATTAGAGTCCATTGCTTTTCCTTTTTCTTAAGTAATTTGTCTGAAAAAGAATTCTATAAATCATTTCAAATTGCATTGAGGCAAATGAGACAATTAAGAAAATTGCAAAATTTAAATTCAACAGATTATTGACAATTTATTTATCCCTAGCAGATTTTAAAATTCTAAAAATTGCAAAAATGCAATATTTTGATTTTTAAATTTGTTGTTAATGTCGTTTGATTTGATTGGTGAGAAAAATACAATATTTGAATAAGTTAATTGAACAAAAATACAAGTAATGGACTCAATTGCATAAAATACACTTTAGTGGATGAATATTATAAATAGCAATCCCAAGTTTCAATGTTGTGTTAAGCATATATCCCTAGATGGGAGTGCAGAACCTTCTTATTACAGTCCATTGCTTTTGCTTTTTCTTAAGTAATTTGCCTGAAGATTATATAAATCATTTCAAATTGCGTTGAGGCAAAGGAGACAATTCAGAAAATTGCAAAATTTAAATTCAACAGAGTATTGACAATTCATTTATCCCTAGCAGATTTTAAAATTCTAAAAATTGCAAAAATGCAATATTTTGATTTTTAAATTTATTGTTAATGTCGTTTGATTTAATTGGTGAGAAAAATATAATATGTGAAAATATAATATTTGAATATGTTAATTGAACAAAAATACAAGTAATGGACTCAATTGCATAAATACACTTTAGTGGATGAATATTATAAATAGCAATCTCAAGTTTCAAGGTTGTGTGAAGCATATATCCCTAGATGGGAGTGGGGAACCATCTTATTAGAGTCCATTGCTTTTCCTTTTTCTTAAGTAATTTGTCTGAAGACAAGAATTCTATAAATCATTTCAAATTGCATTGAGGCAAAGGAGACAATTAGAAAATTGCAAAATTTAAATTCAATAGATTATTGACAATTTATTTATCCCTAGCAGATTTTAAAATTCTAAAAATTGCAAAAATGCAATATTTTGATTTTTAAATTTGTTGTTAATGTCGTTTGATTTGATTGGTGAGAAAAATACAATATTTGAATATGTTAATTGAACAAAAATACAAGTAATGGACTCAATTGCATAAAATACACTTTAGTGGATGAATATTATAAATAGCAATCCAAGTTTCAATGTTGTGTTAAGCATATATCCCTAGATGGGAGTGCAGAACCTTCTTATTACAGTCCATTGCTTTTGCTTTTTCTTAAGTAATTTGCCTGAAGATTATATAAATCATTTCAAATTGCGTTGAGGCAAAGGAGACAATTCAAAAATTGCAAAATTTAAATTCAACAGAGTATTGACAATTCATTTATCCCTAGCAGATTTTAAAATTCTAAAATTTGCAAAATTGAAATATTTTGATTTTTAAATTTATTGTTAATGTCGTTTGATTTAATTGGTGAGAAAAATATAATATGTGAAAAATATAATATTTGAATATGTTAATTGAACAAAAATACAAGTAATGGACTCAATTGCATAAAAGACACTTTAGTGGATGAATATTATAAATAGCAATCAAGTTTCAATGTTGTGTGAAGCATATATCCCTAGATGGGAGTGGGAACCATCTTATTAGAGTCCATTGCTTTTCCTTTTTCTTAGTAATTTGTCTGAAAACAGGAATTCTATAAATCATTTCAAATTGCATTGAGGCAAAGGAGACAATTAAGAAAATTGCAAAATTTAAATTCAACAGATTATTGACAATTTATTTATCCCTAGCAGATTTTAAAATTCTAAAAATTGCAAAATGCAATATTTTGATTTTTAAATTTGTTGTTAATGTCGTTTGATTTGATTGGTGAGAAAAATACAATATTTGAATAAGTTAATTGAACAAAAATACAAGTAATGGACTCAATTGCATAAAATACACTTTAGTGGATGAATATTATAAATAGCAATCCAAGTTTCAATGTTGTGTTAAGCATATATCCCTAGATGGGAGTGCAGAACCTTCTTATTAGAGTCCATTGCTTTTGCTTTTTCTTAAGTAATTTGCCTGAAGATTATATAAATCATTTCAAATTGCATTGAGGCAAAGGAGACAATTCAGAAAATTGCAAAATTTAAATTCAACAGAGTATTGACAATTCATTTATCCCTAGTAGATTTTAAAATTCTAAAAATTGCAAAAATGCAATATTTTGATTTTTAAATTTATTGTTAATGTCGTTTGATTTAATTGGTGAGAAAAATATAATATGTGAAAAATATAATATTTGAATATGTTAATTGAACAAAAATACAAGTAATGGACTCAATTGCATAAAATACACTTTAGTGGATGAATATTATAAATAGCAATCTCAAGTTTCAATGTTGTGTTAAGCATATATCCCTAGATGGGAGTGCAGAACCTTCTTATTACAGTCCATTGCTTTTGCTTTTTCTTAAGTAATTTGCCTGAAGATTATATAAATCATTTCAAATTGCATTGAGGCAAAGGAGACAATTCAGAAAATTGCAAAATTTAAATTCAACAGAGTATTGACAATTCATTTATCCCTAGCAGATTTTAAAATTCTAAAAATTGCAAAAATGCAATATTTTGATTTTTAAATTTATTGTTAATGTCGTTTGATTTAATTGGTGAGAAAAATACAATATTTGAATATGTTAATTGAAAAAAATACAAGTAATGGACTCAATTGCATAAAATACACTTTAGTGGATGAATATTATAATAGCAATCTAAGTTTCAATGTTGTGTTAAGCATATATCCCTAGATGGGAGTGCAGAACCTTCTTATTACAGTCCATTGCTTTTGCTTTTTCTTAAGTAATTTGCCTGAAGATATATAAATCATTTCAAATTGCATTGAGGCAAAGGAGACAATTCAGAAAATTGCAAAATTTAAATTCAACAGAGTATTGACAATTCATTTATCCCTAGCAGATTTTAAATTCTAAAAATTGCAAAATGAAATATTTTGATTTTTAAATTTATTGTTAATGTCGTTTGATTTAATTGGTGAGAAAAATATAATGTGAAAAATATAATATTTGAATATGTTAATTGAACAAAAATACAAGTAATGGACTCAATTGCATAAAAGACACTTTAGTGGATGAATATTATAAATAGCAATCTCAAGTTTCAATGTTGTGTTAAGCATATATCCCTAGATGGGAGTGCAGAACCATCTTATTAGAGTCCATTGCTTTTCTTTTTCTTAAGTAATTTGTCTGAAAAAGAATATATAAATCATTTCAAATTGCATTGAGGCAAAGGAGACAATTAAGAAAATTGCAAAATTTAAATTCAACAGATTATTGACAATTATTTATCCCTAGCAGATTTTAAAATTCTAAAAATTGCAAAATGCAATATTTTTGATTTTTAAATTTCTTGTTAATGTCGTTTGATTTGATTGTGAGAAAAATACAATATTTGAATAAGTTAATTGAACAAAAATACAAGTATGGACTCAATTGCATAAAATACACTTTAGTGGATGAATATTATAAATAGCAATCCAAGTTTCAATTTTGTTAAGCATATATCCCTAGATGGGAGTGTAGAACCTTCTTATTACAGTCCATTGCTTTTTGTTTTTTTTAAGTAATTTGTTTGAAGATTATATAAATTATTTCAAATTGTGTTGAGGCAAGGAAGACAATTCATTTGAATATTGAATGAAAATATAATATCTAAATATGTCAATTGACAAAAATACAAGTAATGGACTTAATTGCATTAAAGACACTTTAGTGGATGAATATTATAAATAGCAATCTAAGTTTCAATGTTGTGTTAAGCATATATCTTAGATGGGAGTGGGGACCTTTTTATTAGAGTCCATTGCTTTTTCTTTTTCTTAAGTAATTTGTCTGAAGAAGAATTCTATAAATCATTTCAAATTGCATTAGGCAAAGGAGACAATTAAGAAAATTGCAAAATTTAAATTCAACAGATTATTGACAATTTATTTATCCCTAGCAGATTTTAAAATTCTAAAAATTGCAAAAATGCAATATTTTGATTTTTAATTTTGTTGTTAATGTCGTTTGATTTGATTGGTGAGAAAAATAATATTTGAATAAGTTAATTGAACAAAAATACAAGTAATGGACTCAATTGCATAAAATACACTTTAGTGGATGAATATTATAAATAGCAATCCAAGTTTCAATGTTGTGTTAAGCATATATCCCTAGATGGGAGTGCAGAACCTTCTTATTAGAGTCCATTGCTTTTGCTTTTTCTTAAGTAATTTGCTGAAGTTAAGAATTATATAAATCATTTCAAATTGCATTGAGGCAAAGGAGACAATTAAGAAAATTGCAAAATTTAAATTCAATAGATTATTGACAATTCATTTATCCTTAGCAGATTTAAAATTCTAAAAATTGCAAAAATGCAATATTTTGATTTTTAATTTTGTTGTTAATGTCGTTGATTTGATTGGTGAGAAAAATATAATATTTGAATAAATTAATTGAACAAAAATACAAGTAATGGACTCAATTGCATAAAAACACTTTAGTGGATGAATATTATAAATAGCAATCCAAGTTTCAATGTTGTGTTAAGCATATATCCCTAGATGGGAGTGCAGAACCTTCTTATTAAGAGTCCATTGCTTTTGCTTTTTCTTAAGTAATTTGTCTGAAGTTAAGAATTCTATAAATCATTTCAAATTGCATTGAGGCAAAGGAGACAATTAAGAAAATTGCAAAATTTAAATTCAACAGATTATTGACAATTCATTTATCCCTAGCAGATTTTAAAATTCTAAAAATTGCAAAATGCAATATTTTGATTTTTAAATTTGTTGTTAATGTCGTTTGATTTGATTGGTGAGAAAAATACAATATTTGAATAAGTTAATTGAACAAAAATACAAGTAATGGACTCAATTGCATAAAATACACTTTAGTGGATGAATATTATAAATAGCAATCCAAGTTTCAATGTTGTGTTAAGCATATATCCCTAGATGGGAGTGCAGAACCTTCTTATTACAGTCCATTGCTTTTGCTTTTTCTTAAGTAATTTGCCTAAAATTATATAAATCATTTCAAATTGCGTTGAGGCAAAGGAGACAATTTAGAAAATTGCAAAATTTAAATTCAACAGAGTATTGACAATTCATTTATCCCTAGCAGATTTTAAAATTCTAAAAATTGCAAAAATGCAATATTTTGATTTTTAAATTTATTGTTAATGTCGTTTGATTTGATTGGTGAGAAAAATACAATATTTGAATATGTTAATTGAACAAAAATACAAGTAATGGACTCAATTGCATAAAATACACTTTAGTGGATGAATATTATAAATAGCAATCCCAAGTTTCAATGTTGTGTTAAGCATATATCCCTAGATGGGAGTGCAGAACCTTCTTATTACAGTCCATTGCTTTTGCTTTTTCTTAAGTAATTTGCCTGAAGATTATATAAATCATTTCAAATTGCATTGAGGCAAAGGAGACAATTAAGAAAATTGCAAAATTTAAATTCAACAGAGTATTGACAATTCATTTATCCCTAGCAGATTTTAAAATTCTAAAAATTGCAAAATTGAAATATTTTGATTTTTAATTTATTGTTAATGTCGTTTGATTTAATTGGTGAGAAAAATATAATATGTGAAAAATATAATATTTGAATATGTTAATTGAACAAAAATACAAGTAATGGACTCAATTGCATAAAATACACTTTAGTGGATGAATATTATAAATAGCAATCTCAAGTTTCAATGTTGTGTTAAGCATATATCCCTAGATGGGAGTGCAGAACCTTCTTATTACAGTCCATTGCTTTTCCTTTTTCTTAAGTAATTTGTCTGAAGACAAGAATTCTATAAATCATTTCAAATTGCGTTGAGGCAAAGGAGACAATTAAGAAAATTGCAAAATTTAAATTCAACAGATTATTGACAATTCATTTATCCCTAGCAGATTTTAAAATTCTAAAAATTGCAAAATGCAATATTTTGATTTTTAAATTTATTGTTAATGTCGTTTAAATTTGATTGGTATAGAAAATACAATATTTGAATATGTTAATTGAACAAAAATACAAGTAATGGACTCAATTGCATAAAATACACTTTAGTGGATGAATATTATAAATAGCAATCCAAGTTTCAATGTTGTGTTAAGCATATATTCCTAGATGGGAGTGCAGAACCTTTTATTACAGTCCATTGCTTTTGTTTTTCTTAAGTAATTTGCTGAAAAATATATAAATCATTTCAAATTGCATTGAGGCAAAGGAGACAATTAAGAAAATTGCAAAATTTAAATTCAACAGAGTATTGACAATTCATTTATCCCTAGCAGATTTTAAAATTCTAAAAAATTGCAAAAATGCAATATTTTGATTTTTAAATTTATTGTTAATGTCGTTTGATTTGATTGGTGAGAAAAATACAATATGTGAAAATATAAATTTGAATATGTTAATTGAACAAAAATACAAGTAATGGACTCAATTGCATAAAAGACACTTTAGTGGATGAATATTATAAATAGCAATCTCAAGTTTCAAGGTTGTGTTAAGCATATCCCTAGATGGGAGTGCAGAACCATCTTATTAGAGTCCATTGCTTTTCCTTTTTCTTAAGTAATTTGCTGAAGACAAGAATTCTATAAATCATTTCAAATTGCATTGAGGCAAAGGAGACAATTAAGAAAATTTAAAATTTAAATTCAACAGATTATTGACAATTTATTTATCCCTAGCAGATTTTAAAATTCTAAAAATTGCAAAAATGCAATATTTTGATTTTTAAATTTTGTTGTTAATGTCGTTTGATTTGATTGGTGAGAAAAATACAATATTTGAATAAGTTTAATTGAACAAAATTACAAGTAATGGACTCAATTGCATAAAATACACTTTAGTGGATGAATATTATAAATAGCAATCCCAAGTTTCAATGTTGTGTTAAGCATATATCCTAGATGGGAGTGCAGAAATTCTTATTACAGTCCATTGCTTTTGCTTTTTTTTCTAAGTAATTTGCCTAAAGATTATATAAATCATTTCAAATTGCGTTGAGGCAAAGGAGACAATTCAGAAAAATTGCAAAATTTAAATTCAACAGAGTTTGACAATTCATTTATCCCTAGCAGATTTTAAAATTCTAAAAATTGCAAAAATGCAATATTTTGATTTTTAAATTTATTGTTAATGTCGTTTGATTTGATTGGTGAGAAAAATACAATATTTGAATATCTTAATTGAACAAAAATACAAGTAATGGACTCAATTGCATAAAATACACTTTAGTGGATGAATATTATAAATAGCAATCCCAAGTTTCAATGTTGTGTTAAGCATATATCCTAGATGGGAGTGCAGAACCTTCTTATTACAGTCCATTGCTTTTGCTTTTTCTTAAGTAATTTGCCTGAAAATTATATAAATCATTTCAAATTGCGTTGAGGCAAAGGAGACAATTCAGAAATTGCAAAATTTAAATTCAACAGAGTATTGACAATTCATTTATCCCTAGCAGATTTTTAAAATTCTAAAAATTGCAAAAATGAAATATTTTGATTTTTAAATTTATTGTTAATGTCGTTTGATTTAATTGGTGAGAAAAATATAATATGTGAAAAATATAATATTTGAATATGTTAATTGAACAAAAATACAAGTAATGGACTCAATTGCATAAAGACACTTTAGTGGATGAATATTATAAATAGCAATCTCAAGTTTCAAGGTTGTGTTAAGCATATATCCTAGATAGGAGTGGGGAACACCTTTATTAGAGTCCATTGCTTTTCCTTTTCTTAAGTAATTTGTCTGAAGACAAGAATATATAAATCATTTCAAATTGCATTGAGGCAAAGGAGACAATTAAGAAAATTGCAAAATTTAAATTCAACAGATTATTGACAATTCATTTATCCCTAGCAGATTTTAAATTCTAAAATTGCAAAAAACAAATATTTTGATTTTTAAATTTATTGTTAATGTCGTTTGATTTGATTGGTGAGAAAAATACAATATTTGAATATCTTAATTGAACAAAAATACAAGTAATGGACTCAATTGCATAAAATACACTTTAGTGGATGAATATTATAAATAGCAATCCCAGTTTCATAAGTTTGTGTGTTAAGCATATATCCCTAGATGGGAGTGCAGAACCTTCTTAACAAGTTCATTGCTTTTGCTTTTTCTTAAGTAATTTGCCTAAAGATTATATAAATCATTTCAAATTGCATTGAGGCAAAGGAGACAATTCAGAAAATTAAAAATTTTAAATTCCATAGATTATTGACAATTTATTTATCCCTAGCAGATTTAGTATTCTAAAAATTGCAAAAATGCAATATTTTGATTTCTAGATTATTTTTAGTGTCGTTTGATTTAATTGGTGAGAAAAATATAATATGTGAAAAATATAATATTTGAATATGTTAATTGAACAAAAATACAAGTAATGGACTTAATTGCATAAAAGACACTTTAGTGGATGAATATTATAAATAACAGTCTCAAGTTTCAAGGTTGTGTGAAGCATATATCCCTAGATGAGAGTGCGGAAGCATCATATTAGAGTCCATTGCTTTTCCTTTTTCTTAAGTAATTTGTCTAAAGACAAGAATTCTATAAATTATTTCAAATTGCATTAAGGCAAAGGTGACATTTAACCCTAGTAGATTTTAAAATTCTAAAAATTGCAAAAATACAATATTTTGATATTTAAACTTGTTGTTAATGTCGTTTAATTTGATTGGTGACAAAAATACAATATTTGAATATGTTAATTGAAGAAAAATACAAGTAATGAAATCAATTACACAAAATACACTTTAGTGGATGAATATTATAAATTGCAATTCCAAGTTTTAATGTTGTGTTCAGTATGTATCCCTAGATGGGAGTGTAGAACCTTCTTATTACAGTCCATTGCTTTTGCTTTGTCTTAAGTAATTTGCCTGAAGATTGTATAAATCATTTCAAATTGTGTTGAGGCAAAGGAGACAATTCTAAAAATTGCAAAATTTAAATTCTACATAGTACAGACAATTCATTTATCCCTAACAAATTTTAAAATTATAAAAATTGCAATATTTTGAATTTTACAATTATTATTAATGTCATTTCATTTGATTAGAGACAAAAATACAATATTTGAATATGTTAGTTGAAAAAAAATACAAGTAATGGACTCAATTGCATAAAATATAATTTAATAGATGAATATTATAAATAGCAATCCTAAGTTTCAATATTGTGTTAAGCATATATCCTTAGATGGGAGGACGTAACCATCTTATTAGAGCTCATTGTTTTTCCTTTTTCTTAAGTAATTTGTCGGAAGACAACAATTCTATAAATCATTTCTAATTGCATTGAGGCAAAGGAGACAATTAAGAAATTTCAAAACTTAAATTCAACAGATTATTGACAATTTATTCATCCCTAGCAAATTTTAAAATTCTAAAAATTGCAAAAATAGAATATTTTGATTTTTGAATTTGCTGTTAATGTCATTTGAATTGATTGGTGAGAAAAATACAATATTTGAATATGTTAATTGACCAAAAATACAAGTAATGGACTCAATTGTATAAAATACACTTCAGTGGATGAATATTATAAATAGCAATCCCAAGTTTCAATATTGTGTTAAGCATATATCCCTTGATGGGAGTGCAGAACCTTCTTATTACAGTCTATTGTTTTTGCTTTTTCATAAGTAATTTGCTTGAAGATTATATAAATTATTTAAAATTGTGTTGAGGTAAAGGAGACAATTCAGAAAATTGCAAAATTTAAATTTAATAGAGTATTGATAATTCATTTATACTTAGCAGATTTTAAAATTCTAAAAATTGCAAAATTGAAATAGTTTGATTTTTAAATTTATTGTTAATGTCGTTTGATTTAATTGGTGAGAAAATATAATATGTGGAGAATATAACATTTGAATATGTTAATTGATCAAAAATACAAGTAATGGACTTAATTGCATAAAGAACACATTAGTGGATGAATATTATAAATAGCAATCTCAAGTTTCAAGGTTGTGTAAAGCATATATCCCTAGATAGGAGTGCAGAATCATCTTATTAGAGTCCATTGCTTTTTCATTTGTTTAAGTAATTTGTTTGAAGACAAGAATTCTATAAATCATTTCCAATTGCATTCAGGCAAAGGAGACAATTAAGAAAATTTCAAAATTTAAATTCCAGGGATTATTGACAATTTATTTATCCTTAGTAGATTTCAAAATTCTAAAAATTGCAAAAATGCAATATTTTGATTTTTGAATTTGTTGTTAATGTCGTTTGATTTGATTGGTGAGAAAAATACAATATTTGAATATGTTATTTGATCAAAAATACAAGTAATGGACTCAATTGTATAAAATATACTTTAGTGGATGAATATTATAAATTGCAATCCCAAGTTTAAATGTTGTGTTAAGCATATATTCGTAGATGAGAGTGCAGAAACTTCTTATTACAATCCATTACTTTTGCTTTTTCTTAGGCAATTTGCTTGAAGATTATATAAATCAATTCAAATTGTGTTGAGGCTAAGGAGGTAATTTAGGAAATTGCAAAATTTAAATTCAACAGAGTATTGACAATTCATTTATCCCTAGTAGATTTTAAAATTCTAAAAATTGCAAAATCGAAATATTTTAATTTTTAAATTTATTGTTAATTTCGTTTGATTTCATTGGTGAGAAAAATATAATATGACAAAAAAATAATATTTGAATATGTTAATTGAGCAAAAATACAAGTAATGGACTCAATTGCATAAAAGACACTTTAGTGGATAAATATTATAAATAGCAATCTCAAGTTTCAAGGTTGTGTGAAGCATATATCCCTAGATGGGAGTGCAGAACCATCTTATTAGAGTCCATTGTTTTTCCATTTGTTTAAGTAATTTGCCTGAAGACAAGAATTCTATAAATCATTTCAAATTGCAGATAATTTCTAAATTTAAATTCCATAGATTATTGACAATTTATTTATCCCTAGCAAATTTTAAAATTCTAAAAATTGCAAAAATGCAATAATTTGATTTTGAAATTTATTGTTAATGTCGTTTGATTTAATTGGTTAGAAAAATATAATATGTGAAAAATATAATATTTGAATATGTTAATTGAACAAAAATACAAGTAATGGACTGAATTGCATAAAAGATACTTTAGTGGATGAATATTATAAATAGCAATCTCAAGTTTCAAGGTTGTGTGTAGCATAAATCCCTAGATGGGAGTGCAGAAGCATCTTATTAAAGTCCATTGCTTTTCCTTTTTCTTAAGTAATTTATCTAAAGACAAGAATTCTATAAATCATTTCAAATTGCATTAAGGCAAAGGAGACAATTAAGAAAATTTCAAAATTTAAATTCAACAGATTATTGATAATTTATTTAACCCTAATAGATTTTAAAATTCTAAAAATTACAAAAATGCAATCTTTTGATATTTAAACTTGTTGTTAATGTCGTTTGATTTGATTGGTGACAAAAATACAATATTTGAATATGTTAATCGAACAAAAAACAACTAATGGAATCAATTGCACAAAATACACTTTAGTGGATGAATCTTATAAATTGTAATCCCAAGTTTTAATGTTGTGCTCAGCATGTATCCCTAGATGGCAGTGTAGAACCTTCTTATTATAGTCCATTGCTTTTACTTTGTCTTAAGTAATTTGCTTGAAAATTATATAAATCATTTCAAATTATGTTGAGGCAAAGGAGACAATTCTGAAAATTGAAAAATTTAAATTCAACAGAGTATAAACAATTCATTTATCCTTAACAGATTTTAAAATTATAAAAATTGCAAAAATGCATTATTTTGATTTTTACATTTATTGTTAATGTCATTGCATTTGAATAGAGACAAAAATACAATATTTGAATATGTTAGTTGAACAAAAATACAAGTAATGGACTCAATTGCATAAAATACACTTTAGTAGATGAATATTATAAATAGCAATCCTAAGTTTCAATATTGTGTTAAGCATATATCCTTAGATGAGAGTGTGTAACCATCTTATTAGAGTTCATTACTTTTCCTTTTTCTTAAGTAATTTGTCTGAAGACAATATTTTTATAAATCATTTCTAATTGCATTGAGGCAAAGGAGACAATTAAAAAAATTTCAAAACATAAATTTAACAGATTATTGATAATTTATCCATCTCTAGCAAATTTAAAATTCTAAAAATTGCAAAAATGTAATATTTTGATTTTCAAATTTATTGTTAATGTCGTTTGAATTGATTGGTGAGAAAAATACAATATTTGAATATGTTAATTGAATAAAAATACAAGTAATGGACTTAACTGCATAAAATTCACTTTAGTGGATGAATATTATAAATAACAATCCCAAGTTTCAATATTATGTTAAGCATATATCCTTAGATGGGAGTGCGTAACCATCTTATTAGAGTTCATTGCTTTTCCTTTTTCTTAAGTAATTTGTCTGAAGGCAATAATTTTATAAATCATTTCTAATTGCATTGAGGCAAAGGAGACAATTAAAAAAATTTCAAAACATAAATTTAACAGATTATTGATAATTTATCCATCTCTAGCAAATTTTCAAATTCTAAAATTTGCAAAAATGTAATATTTTGATTTTCAAATTTATTTTTAATGTCGTTTGAATTGATTGGTGAGAAAAATACAATATTTGAATATGTTAATTGAATAAAAATACAAGTAATGGACTTAACTGCATAAAATTCACTTTAGTGGATGAATATTATAAATAGCAATCTCAAGTTTCAATATTGTGTTAAACATATATCTCTAGATGAGAGTGTGTAACCATCTTATTAGAGTTTATTGTTTTTCCTTTTCTTTTAGTAATTTGTCTCAAGACAAGAATTCTATAAATCATTTCAAATTGCATTGAGTCAAAGAAGACAATTAAGAAAATTTCAAAATTTAAATTCCCTAAATTATTGACAATTTATTTATCCCTAGCAGATTTTAAAATTCTAAAAATTGCAAAAATGCAATAATTTGATTTTTAAATTTATTGTTAATGTCGTTTGATTTAATTGGTGGGAAAAATATAATATGTGAAAATATAATATTTGAATATGTTAATTGAACAAAAATACAAGTAATGGACTCAATTACATAAAATACACTTTAGTGGATGAATATTATAAATAGCAATCCTAAGTTTCTATGTTGTATTAAGCATATATCCCAAGATAGATGGGATTGTAGAACCTTCTTATTACAGTCCATTACTTTTTCTTTTTCTTAAATAATTTGCTTGAAGATTACATAAATCATTTCATGTTGTGTTGAGGCAAAGGAGACAATTCAGAAAGTTGCAAAATTTAAATTCAACAGAGTATTGACAATTCATTTATCCCTAGCAGATTTTAAAATTCTAAAAATTGTAAAAATGCAATATTTTGATTTTTAAATTTATTGTTAATGTGGTTTGAATTGATTAGTTAGAAAAATACAATATTTGAATATGTTAATTCAATAAAAATACAAGTAATAGACTCAATTGCATAAAATACACATTAGTGGATGGAGATTATAAATAACAATCCCAAGTTTCAATGTTGTGTTAAGCATATATTCATAGATGAGAGTGCAGAATCTTCTTATTATAGTCCATTGCTTTTGCTTTGTCTTAAGTAATTTGCCAGAAGATTATATAAATCACTTCAAATTATGTTGAGGCAAAAGAGACAATTCAGAAAGTTGCAAAATTTCAATTCAATAGAGTATTGACAATTCATTTATCTCTAACAGATTTTAAAATTCTAAAATTGCAAAAATGCAATATTTTGATTTTTAAATTTATTGTTTATGTCGTTTGAATTTATTGGTGAGAAAAATATAATATTTTAAAATGTTAATTGAATAAAAATACAAGTAATGAACTCAAATGCATAAAATACACCTTAGTGGATGAATATTATAAATAGTAATCCCTAGTTTCACTTGTTGCCATAAATATTGTGCCTGTTGTGGGCATACAAGCTATTTTCAAGATCTTTAAGTGTGAATAAGTTATTGCAACAAAAGGTGGAGCCTTGTTAGGAAGAAATGAAGAGACAGTCTCGTTATTGTGTAATTATCCCAAAAAACCTGTTGAAATGCTAGTCTTCAAGAAAGACTACCTGTTGAATGAAATTCAATGCATTCCTAGTTCTAAGAGAGTATAGATGTGTTTATTGCCATGAATATAGAGCTTGTTGTAGGCACACAAGCAATTTTCAAGATCATTAAGTGTGAAGGAGTTATTGCAACAAAAGGTGGAGCCTTCTTAGGAAGAAGGGAAGAGACAGTCTCATTACTGTGTAATTATACCAAAAATACTTGTAAGAAATGCTAATCTTCAACAAAGACTCCTTGTTGAATTGAATTCAACGCATTCCTAGTTCCCAAGAGAGTGTAGATTTGCTTGTTGCCATGAATATCTTGCCTTTTGTTGGCACACAAACTATTTTCAAAATCATTAAGTGTGACTAAGTTATTGCAACAAAAGGTGGAGCCTTGTTAGGAAGAAATGATGAGACGGTCTCATTATTCAGTAAATATACCAAAAATACTAGTGTGAAATGCTAGTCTTCCACAAAGACTCCTTGTTGAATGAAATTGAATGTATTCAAGGTTCCAAGAGAGTGTAGATGTGTTTGTTGCCATAAATATTGTGCTTGTTGTGGGCACATAAGCTATTTTCAAGATCTTTAAGTGTGAATGAGTTATTACAACAAAAGGTGGAGCCTTGTTAGGAAGAAATGAAGAGACAGTCTCGTTATTGTGTAATTATCCCAAGAAAACCTGTATGAAATGCTAGTCTTTAAGAAAGACTACCTGTTGAATGAAATTTAATGCATTCTTAGTTCCAAGAGAGTATAGATGTGTTTATTGCCATGAATATAGAGCTTGTTGTAGGCATACAAGCAATTTTCAAGATCATTAAGTGTGAAGGAGTTATTGCAACAAAAGGTGGCGCCTTCTTAGGAAGAAGGGAAGAGACGGTCTCGTTATTGTGTAATTATACCTAAAATACTTGTAAGAAATGCTAGTCTTCAACAAAGAATCCTTGTTGAATTGAATTCAACGCATTCCTAGTTCCCAAGAGAGTGTAGATTTGCTTGTTGCCATGAATATAGTGCCTTTTGTTGGCACACAAACTATTTTCAAAATCATTAAGTGTGGCTGAGTTATTGAAACAAAAGGTGGAGCCTTGTTAGGAAGAAATGATGAGACGGTCTCATTATTCAGTAAATATACCAAAAATACTAGTGTGAAATGCTAGTCTTCCATAAAGACTCCTTGTTAAATGAAATTGAACGTATTCAAAGTTCCAAGAGAGTGTAGATGTGTTTGTTGCCATGAATATTGTGCTTGTTGTGGGCACATAAGCTATTTTCAAGATCTTTAAGTATGAATGAGTTATTGCAACAAAAGGTGGAGCCTTGTTAGGAAGAAATGATGAGACGGTCTCATTATTCAATAAATATACCAAAAATACTAGTGTGAAATGCTAGTCTTCCATAAAGACTCCTTGTTGAATGAAATTGAATGTATTCAAGGTTCCAAGAGAGTGTAGATGTGTTTGTTGCCATGAATATTATGCCTGTTGTGGGCACACAAGCTATTTTCAAGATCTTTAAGTATGAATGAGTTATTGTAACAAAAGGTGGAGCCTTGTTAGGAAGAAATGAAGAGACAGTCTCGTTATTGAGTAATTACACCAAAAATACTTGTATGAAATGCTAGTCTTTAAGAAAGACTGAATGAAATTCAATGCATTCCTAGTTCCAAGGGAGTATAGATGTGTTTGTTGCCATGAATATAGAGCTTGTTGTGGGCACACAAGCAATTTTCAAGATAATTAAGTGTGAAGGAGTTATTATAACAAAAGGTGGAGCCTTCTTAGGAAGAAGGGAAGAGACGATCTCATTATTGTGTAATTATACCAAAAAGACTTGTAAGAAATGCTAGCCTTCAACAAACACTCCTTGTTGAATGAAATTGAACTCATTCCTAGTTCCTAAGGGTTTGTAGATGTGCTTGTTGCGATGAATATAGTGCCTTTTGCAGGCATTCAAGCTATTTCAAAATTATGAAGTGTGAATGAGTTATTGCAACAAAAGTTGGAGGCTTGTTAGGAAGAAATGAAGAGACTGTCTCATTATTTAGTAATTATACTAAAAATGCTTATAAGAAATGCTAGTCATCATGAAAGATAATGAGAACTGTAGAGATGATGGGTGGAAGGCTTTAATGGATGCAAGAGGTTCATTGCACATTCCAGATGGCCCAGTAACACGAGCTTGAGTTTCAATGGATGCAAGAGGTCCATTGCACATTCTGGATGGCCCAATAACACGAGCTAGGGCTTCAATCAATGCAAAAGGTCTATTGCACATTCTAAAGGGCCCAATAACACAGGCTAGAGCCAACAAGATGAAAGAAACACTAAATGGGCTGATTAAGGACATTCAAGCCAACCAAGCTTCAAATGGTGCGAATTCAAACTTGAAAGAGAGTCCAGGCCTTATTAATATCATTGGAATACTTAAAGAGTTAGGAATAAGTAATAGTAGTCACTCCTAATTAATAGTTTATTGACTGTGTAAGAATTTGACCCTAGATAGGAATTCCTTTTAAATAAGGATTATTCCTAAGTAGAAATTTATGCCTCTTGTAAGCTTTGGAAGATCAGACAATTTATCAGATAACTTTGAGTGAAATAGAATGCAAGGGTTTTTCTCCCTCGGTTCTTTTGAGAACTAAAGAACTTATCAAGAGGTATTTCTTCTTGTAATGTTCTAATCAACTTATCACTCCCTAGGTTCATGTTCCTTCGAATGTTAGGTCTAGGGTTTGGGTTATTAAACTCTGATTTAGCTTTCGTGGTTGTTCTATGATTCCTTGTGTGTGTTGGCTCCCTAAATCACGTCTTTCTAGGGTTTTTCACATCAAAAGAATCCTTGTTTAATGAAATTCAACGTATTCCTAGTTCCAAGGGAGTATAGATGTGTTTGTTCCCATGAATATAGAGCTTATTGTGGGCATGCAAGCAATTTTCAAGATCATTAAGTGTGAAGGAGTTATTGCAACAAAAGGTGGAGCCTTCTTAGGAAGAAGGGAAGAGACGGTCTCGTTATTGTGTAATTATACCAAAAATACTTGTAAGAAATGTTCGTCTTTAACAAAGATTCCTTTTTGAATGAAATTCAATGCATTCTAGGTTCCAAGGGAGTGTAGATGTGTTTGTTGCCCTGAATATTATGCCTGTTATGGGCACATATGCTATTTTCAAGTTCATTCAGTGTGAATGAGTTATTGCAACAAAAGGTGGAGCCTTGTTAGGAAGAAATGAAGAGACATTCTCGTTATTGAGTAATTATACCGAAAATGATTGTAAGAAATACTTGTCATCATCAAAGACTCCTTGTTTAATGAAATTCAATGCATTCCTAGTTCCAAGGGAGTATAGATGTGTTTGTTGCCATGAATATAGAGCTTATTGTGGGCACACAAGCAATTTTCAAGATCTTTAAGTGTGAATGAGTTATTGCACCAAAAGGTGGAGCCTTCTTAGGGAGAAATGAAGAGACAGTCTCATTATGTAGAAATTGTACCGAAAATGCTTGTAAGAAAAGTTAGTCATCATCAAAGACTTCTTGTTTAATGAAATTGATAGGATTCCTAGTTCTAAGGGAGTATAGATGTGTTTGTTGCCATGAATATAGTGTGAGTTGTGGGCACACAAGCTATTTTCAAGATCATTAAGTGTGAATGAGTTATTGCAACAAAAGGTGGAGCCTTCATAGGGATAAATGAAGAGACAGTCTCATTATTTAGAAATTGTACCAAAAATGCTTGTAAGAAAAGCTAGTCATCATCAAAGACTTATTGTTTAATGAAATTGGTAGGATTCCTAGTTTTAAGGGGGTATAGAAGCATTTGTAGCCATGAATATAGTCCTTGGTGGTTGCACACAAGATATTTTCATGATCACTAAGTGTGAATGAGTTATTGCAATAGAAGTTGGAGCTTTCTTAAGAAGAAATGAAGAGATGGTCTCATTATTCAGTAATTATACCAAAAATACTTGTAAGAAATGATAGTCTTGAACAAAAACTCCTCGTTGAAAGAAATTCAACAGATTACAGGTCCCAAAGGAGTGTAGATGTGTTCATTGCCAACAATATTGTCCCTGTTGTGGGCACACAAGCTATTTTCAAGTTTATTAAGTGTGAATGAGTTACTACAACAAAAGGTGGAGCCTAGTTAGGAAGAAATAAAGAGACGGTCTCGTTATTAAGTAATTATACCGAAAATATTTGTAAGAAATGCTAGTCTTCAACAAAGACTCCTTGTTGAATGAAATTCAACGCATTCCTAGTTCCAAGGGAGTGTAGATGAGTTTGTTGCCAAGAATATTGTGCTTGTTGTGGGCACACAAGATACTTTCAAGATCATTAAATGTGAATGAGTTATTGCAATAAAAGGTGGAGCCTTCGTAGGAAGAAATGAAAAGACAGTCTCATTATTCAGTAATTATATTGAAAATACTTGTAACAAATGCTAATCCTCAACAAATACTCCTTGTTGAATTGAATTCAACCCATTCCTAGTTCCCAAGGGAGTGTAGATGTGCCTATTGCCATGAATATAGTACCTTTTGTTAGTTGACATGCTATTTTCAAGATCATTAAGTGTGAATGAGTTATTGCAACAAAAGGTGGAGCTTTCTTAGGAAGAAATGAAGAAACACTCACATTATTCAATAATTATACCAAAAATACTTGTAAGAAATACTAGTCTTCAACAAAGACTCCTTGTTGAATGAAATTTAATGCATTCCAGGTTCCAAGGTAGTGTAGATGTGTTTGTTGTCATGAATATTGTGCCTGTTATGGGTACACATGCTATTTTCAAGTTCATTCAGTATGAATGAGTTATTGCAACAAAAGGTGGAGCCTTGTTAGGAAGAAATGAAGAGACAGTCTTGTTATTGAGTAATTTTACCAAAAATGCTTGTAAGAAATGCTAGTCATCATCAAAGACTCATAGTTCTAACAAAATTCAACGAATTCCTAGTTCCAAGGGAGTATAGATGTGTTTGTTTCCATGAATATAGTGCCTGTTGTGGGCACACAAGCTATTTTCAAGTTCATTAAGTGTGAATGAGTTTTTGCAACAATGGGTGCAGCCTTTTTAGGAAGAAATGAAGATACAGTCTCATTATTCAATAAATATACCAAAAAATCTTGTAAGCAATGCTAGTCTTCAACAAAGACTTCTTGTTGAATAAATTCAACCCATTCCTAGTTCCCAAAGGAGTGTAGATGTGCTTGTTGCCATGGATATAGTGCATTTTGTAGGCACACAAGCTATTTTCAAGATTATTAAGTGTGAATGAGTTATTGCAACAAAAGGTGGAGCCTAGTTAGGTAGAAATAAAGAGATGATCTCGTTATTGAGTAATTACACTGAAAATACTTGTTAGAAATGCTAGTTTTCAACAAAGACTCCTTGTTGAATGAAATTCAATGCATTCCTAGTTCCAAGGGAGTGTAGATGAGTTTGTTGCCAGGAATATTGTGCCTGTTGTGGCCACGCAAGATACTTTCAAGATCATTAAGTGTGAATGAGTTATTGCAACAAAAGGTGGAGCCTTCAAAGGAAAAAATGAAAAGACGGTCTCATCATTTAGTAATTATATCCAAAATACTTGTAAGAAATGCTAATCTTTAACAAAGACTCTTTGTTGAATTGAATTCAACCCATTCTTAGTTCCCAGAGGAGTGTAGATGTGCCTATTGCCATGAATATGGTGCCTTTAGTAGGCTGACAAGCTATTTTTAGGATCACTAAGTGTGAAATGAAGAGACAGTCGCATTATTCAGCAATTGTACTGAAAATACTTGTAAGAAATTCTAGTCTTTAACAATAACTCCTTGTTGAATGAAATTCAATGCATTCTTAGTTGCAAGGGATTATAAATGTGTTTGTTTCCATGAATATAGTCCCTTCTATAGGCACACAAGATATTTTCAAGATCATTAAGTGTGGATGAGTTATTGTAACAAAAGGTGAAGCCTTGTTAGGAAGAAATGAAGAGACAGTCACGTTACTAAATAATTATATCGAAAATACTTGTAAAAAAAGCTAGTCTTCAAGAAAGAATCCTTGTTGAATGAAATTTAATGCATTCCTAGTTCCCAAAGGTGTGTAGATGTGCTTGTTGCGATGAATATAGTGCCTTTTGTGGGCATTCAAGCTATTTTCATGATCATTAACTTTGAATGAGTTATTGCAGCAAAAGGTGGAGCCTTGTATGGAAGAAGTGAAGAGACAGTCTCATTATTTAGTAATTGTACCAAAAATGATTGTAAGAAAAGCTAGTCATCATCAAAGATTTCTTATTTAATGAAATGGAATTATACATACATTTGTAGCCAGCAATATAGTGCCTGTTGGTGGCACACAAGCTATTTTCAAGATCATTAAGTCTGAATGAGTTAGTGCAACAGAAGGTGGAGCCTTTTTAGGAAGAAAAGATGAGATGGTCTCATTATTCAATAATTATACCAAAAATAGTTATAAGAAATGCTAGTCTTCAACAAAGACTCCTTATTGAACGAAATTAAATGCATTCCAAGTTCCAAGGCAATGTAGATGTGTTGCCAAGAATATTGTGCCTATTGTCAGCACACAAGTTATTTTCAAGTTCATTAAGTATGAATGAGTTATGGCAACAAAAGTTGGAGCCTTGTTAGGTAGAAATGAAGAGACAGTCTCATTATTCAATAATTATGCCGAAAATACTTGTAAGAAATGCTAGTCTTCAACAAAGACTCCATGTTGAATTGAATTCAACACATTCCTAGTTCCTAATGGAGTGTAGATGTGCTTATTGCCATGAATATAGTCCCTATTGTTGGCACATAAGCTATTTTCAAGATCATTAAGTGTGAATGAGTTATTGCAATAAAGGGTTGAGCCTTCTTAGGAAGAAATGAAGAGACGGTCTTATTATTTTGTAAATATACTGAAAATACTTGTTAGAAAAGCTAGTCTTTAACCAAAACTCGTTGTTGAATTGAATTCAACGCATTCCTAGTTCCTAAGGGAGTGTAGATGTGCTTGTTGCCATGAATATTATGCCTTTTGTAAGCACACAAGCTATTTTGAAGATCATTAAGTGTGAATGAGTATTGCAACAAAAAGTGGAGCCTTGTTAGGAAGAAATGAAGAGACAATCTTGTTATTCAGTAATTATACTGAACATAAGTGTAAGAAATTCTAGTCTTCAACAAAAACTCCTTGTTGAATGAAATTCAATGCATTCAAGGTTCCAAGGGAGGGTAGATGTGTATGTTGCCAAGAATATTGTGCCTTTTGTGAGTACATAAGCTACTTTCAAGCTCCTTAAGTGTGAATGAGTTCTTGCAACAAAAGGTGGAGTCTCCTTTCAAAGAAATGAAGAGACGGTCTCATTTTTCAGTAATTATACCAAAAATACTTGTAAGAAATGCTAGTCTTCAACAAAGACTTCTTGTTGAATTGAATTCAACGGATTCCTAGTTCCCATTGGAGTGTAGATGTGCTTGTTGCCTCGAATATAATGGCTTGTGTGGGCACACAAGCAATTTTCAAGATCATTAAGTGTGAATGAGTAATTGAAACAAAGGGTGGAGCCTTCTTAGGAAGAAATGAAGAGACAGTCTCATTATGCAGAAAATATACCAAAAATACTTGTAAAAAATGCTAGACTTCAATAAAGACTTCTTGTTGAATTGAATTCAACTCTTTCCTAGTTCTAGAGGGAGTGTAGATGTGCTTGTTGCCATAAATATAGTGCCATTTGAGGGCACACAAGTTGTTTAAAAAATCATTAAGTGTGAATGAGTCATTGCAATAGAAGGTGGAGACTTTTTGGGAGGAAATGATGTGATGGTCTCGTTATTGAGTAATTAAACCTAAAATACTTGCAAAAAATGGTAGTCTTCAACAAAGACTCCTTGTTGAATGAAATTTAACACATTCCTTGTTCCTAAGGGTGCATAGATGTGCTTGTTGTGATGAATATAGGGCCTTTTGAGGGCATTCAAGATATTTTTAGGATCATTAAGTGTGAATGAGTCATTGGAACAGAAGGTGGAGCCTTCTTGGGAAGAAATGAAGAGACAGTCTCATTATTTAGTAATTATTCCGAAAATACTTGTAACAAATGCTAGTTTTCAACAAAGGCTCCTTGTTGAAAGAAATTCAACGCATTCTAGGTTCCAAGGGATAGTATATGTGTTTGTTGCCAAGAATATTGTGCCAGTCGTGGGCACACAAGCTATTTTCATGTTCATTAAGTGTGAATGAGTTATTGCAACAAAAGCTGGAACCTTCTTAGGAAGAAATGAGGAGCAGGTCTCATTATTCAGTAGTTATACAAAAAATACTAGGAAGAAATGCTAGTCTTCAACAAAGACTCCTTGTTGAATTGAATTCAATGCATTCCTAGTTCCCAATGAAGAGACAGTCTGCTTATTTAGTATTTATACCAAAAATACTTGTAAGAAGTGCTAGTTTTCAACAAAGACTCCTTGTTGAAAGAAATTCAATGCATTCCTAGTTCTCAAGGGTGTGTAGATGTGCTTGTTGCCATGAATGTACTGCTTTTTGTCAACAATCATGCTATTTTCAAGATCATTACATGTGAAAGAGTTATTGTAAGAAAAGATAGAGCCTTCTTATGAAGAAATGAAGAGATGAATTATACCAAAAATACTTGTAGGATATGCTAGTCTTCAACAAACATTCCCTGTTAAATTGAATTCAATGCATTCATAGTTCCTAATGGAGTGTAGATGTGCTTGTTGCCATGAATATAGTACCTATTGTGGGCACACAAGTTATTTTAAAGATCATGAAGTGTGAATGAGTTATTGAGGCAAATGGTGGTGCCTTCTTAGGAAGTGAATATTATGCTTGTTGTGGGCACACAAGCTATTTTCTAGATCATTAAGTGTGAATGAGTTATTACAACAAAAGGTGGAGCCTTGTTAGGAAGAAATGAATCGATGGTCACATTATTCGGTAATTATACTGAAAATACTTGTAAGAAATGTCAGTCTTCAACAAAGACTCCTTCTTGAATTGAATTCAACGTATTCCTAGTTCCCAATGGAGTGTAGATGTGCTTGTTGCCATGAATATAGTGCCTATTGTGGGCACACAAGCTATTTTCAAGATCTTTAAGTGTGAATGAGTTATTGCAACAAAGGGTGGAGCCTTCTAAGGAAGAAATGAGGAGTCGATCTCAGTATTCAATAAATATACCTAAAATACTTGTAAGAAATTCTAGTCTTCAACAAAGACTCCTTATTGAATTGAATTCAACGCATTCCTAGTTCCCAAGTTAGTGTAGATGTGCTTGTTGCCTTGAATATAGTGCCTTTTGTGGGCACACAAGCTATTTTCAAGATCATTAAGTGTGAATAAGTTATTGCAACAAAGGTTGGAGCCTTTTTAGGAAAACGAAAATAATTGTAAGAAATGCTAGTCTTTAACAAAGGCTTCTTGTTGAATTGAATTCAATGCATTCCTAGTTCGCAAGTGAGTGTATAAGTGCTTCTTGCCATGGATATAGTGCCCTTTGTAGGCACACAAGCTATTTTCAGGATCATTAAGTGTGAATGACTCATTGAAACAAAAGGTGGAGCCTTGCTAGGAAGAAATGAAGAGATGGCCTCATTAATAAGTAATTATACTTAAATCACTTGTAAAAAATGCTAGTCTTCAACAAAGACTCCTTGTTGAATGAAATTTAATGCATTCCTTGTTTCCAATGGTGTGTATATGTGCATATTGTGATGAATATAGTGCCTTTTGAGGACAATCAAGCTTTTTTCAGGATCACTAAGTGTGAATGTGTTATTGCCACAAAAGGTGGAGCCTTGTTAGGAAGAAATGAAGAGACGGTCTCGTTTTTGAGTAATTATACAGAAATGCTAGTCTTTAACAAAGACTCCTTATTGAATGAAATTCAATGCATTCCTAGTTCCCTAGGGTGTGTAAATGCGCTTGTTGTAATGAATATAGTGCCTTTTATAGGCAATCAAGCTATTTTCAAGATCATTAAGTGTGAATCAATTATTGCAACAAAAGGTGGAGCCTCCTTTCGAAGAAATGAATAGATGGTCTAATTATTCAGTAAATATACCAAAAATACTTGCAAGAAATGCTAGTCTTCAACAAAGACCCATTGTTGAATTGAATTCAACTCTTTCCTAGTTCTGAAGGGAGTGTAGATGTACTTGTTGCCATGAATATAGTGCCTTTTGTAGGCACACAAGGTATTTTAAAGTTGGAGCCTTCTTGGGAAGAAATGAAGAGACGGTCAAATTATTCAGTAATTCTACTGAAAATACTAGTCAGAAAGGCTAGTAGAAGGGCATATAAGCGATTTTCAAGATCATTAAGTGTGAATGAGTTATTACAACAAAAGGTGGAGCCTTCTTTGGAAAAATAAATAGACAATCACATTATTAAGTAATTATACTGAAAATACTTGTAAGAAGTGCTAGTCTTCCACAAAGACTCCCTATTGAATAAAATTCAATGCTTTCTTAGATCTAATGGAGTATAGATGTGTTTGTTGCCATGAATATTATGCTTGTTGTGGGCACACAAGCTATTTTTAGGATCATTAAATGTAATGACTTATTGCAACAAAAGGTGGACCTTCTTAGGAAGTGATGAAGAGACAATCTCATTATTCAGTAAATAAAGAGATCGTCTTATTATTCAGCAATTGAACCAAATATATTTGTAAGAAATGCTAATCCATAACAAAGACTCCTTGTTGAATTGAATTCAACCCATTCCTAGTTTCCAAGGGAGTGTAGATGTGCCTGTTGCTAGGAATATAATGCCTTTTGTAGGCAAACAAGCTATTTTAAAGATCATTAAGAGTGAATGAGTTATTGCAACAAAAGGTGGAGCCTTGTTAGGAAGAAATGAAGAGACAGTCTCATTATTGAGTAATTATACCAAAAATACTTGTAAGAAATGCTAGTCTTTGACAAGGACTCCTTGTTGAATGAAATTCAATGCATCCTTAATTCATAAGGGTGTATAGATGTGCTTGTTGTGATAAATATAGTGCCTTTTGTGGGCATTCAAGCTATTTTCAAGAACATTAAGTTTGAATGAGTTATTGCAACAAAAGGTGGAGCCTTGTTAGGAAGAAATGAAAAGATGGTCACATTATTCAGTAATTATACCGAAAATACTTATAAGAAATGCTATTCTTCAACAAAGACTCCTTGTCAAATTAAATTCAATGCATTCCTAGATCCAAGGGAGTGTAGATGTGTTTGTTGCCATGAATATTGTGCTGTTGTGGGCACACGAGCGATTTTGAAGATCATTAAGTGTGAATGAGTTATTGCAACAAAAGGTGGAGCCTTCTTAGGAAGAAATAAAGAGATGGTCACATTATTCAGTAATTATACTGAAAATACATGTAAGAAATGCTAGGCTTCAACAAAGACTTCTTGTTAAACGAAATTCAACGCATTCCTAGTTCAAAAGGAGTGTAGATGTGTTTGGTGCCATGAATATTGTGCCTGTTGTGGGCACACAGGCGATTTTCAAGATCATTAAGTGTGAATGACTTATCGCAACAAAAGGTGGAGCCTTCTTAGGAAGCAATGAAGACACAGTCACATTATTCAATAATTATACAGAAAATACTTGTAAAAAATGCTAAACTTGAACAAAGACTCCTTGTCAAATTAAATTCAACCCATTCCAAGATCCAAGCGAGTGTAGATGTGTTTGTCACCATGAATATTGTGCCTGTTGTGGGCACACAAGCGATTTTGAAGATCATTAAGTGTGAATGAGTTATTGCAACAAAAGGTGGAGCCTTCTTAGGAAGAAATAAAGAGATGGTCACATTATTCAGTAATTATACTGAAAATACATGTAAGAAATGCTAGGCTTCAACAAAGACTTCTTGTTAAACGAAATTCAACGCATTCCTAGTTCAAAAGGAGTGTAGATGTGTTTGGTGCCATGAATATTGTGCCTGTTGTGGGCACACAAGCGAGTTTCAAGATCATTAAGTGTGAATGACTTATCGCAACAAAAGGTGGAGCCTTCTTAGGAAGCAATGAAGACACAGTCACATTATTCAGTAATTATACAGAAAATACTTGTAAAAAATGCTAATCATGAACAAAGACTCCTTGTCGAATTAAATTCGACCCATTCCTAGATCCAAGCGAGTGTAGATGTGTTTGTCACCATGAATATTGTGCCTGTTGTGGGCACACAAGCGATTTTGAAGAGCATTAAGTGTGAATGAGTTATTGCAACAAAAGGTGGAGCCTTCTTAGGAAGAAATAAAGAGATGGTCACACTATTCAGTAATTATACTGAAAATAAATGTAAGAAATGCTAGGCATCAACAAAGACTTCTTGTTAAACGAAATTCAATGCATTCCTAGTTCAAAAGGAGTGTAGATGTGTTTGGTGCCATGAATATAGTGCCTGTTGTGGGCACACGATTGATTTTCAAGATCTTTAAGTGTGAATGACTTATCGCAACAAAAGGTGGAGCCTTCTTAGGAAGCAATGAAGACACAGTCACATTATTCAGTAATTATACAGAAAATACTTGTAAAAAATGCTAATCTTGAACAAAGACTCCTTGTCGAATTAAATTCGACCCATTCCTAGATCCAAGCGAGTGTAGATGTGTTTGTCACCATGAATATTGTGCCTGTTGTGGGCACACAAGCGATTTTGAAGATCATTAAGTGTGAATGAGTTATTGCAACAAAAGGTGGAGCCTTCTTAGGAAGAAATAAAGAGATGGTCACATTATTCAGTAATTATACTGAAAATACATGTAAGAAATGCTCGGTTACAACAAAGACTTCTTGTTAAACGAAATTCAATGCATTCCTAGTTCAAAAGGAGGGTAGATGTGTTTGGTGCCATGAATATTGTGCCTGTTGTGGGCACACAAGCGATTTTCAAGATCATTAAGTGTGAATGACTTATCGCAACAAAAGGTGGAGCCTTCTTAGGAAGAAATAAAGAGATGGTCACATTATTCAGTAATTATACTGAAAATACATGTAAGAAATGCTAGGTTTCAACAAAGACTTCTTGCTAAACGAAATTCAACGCATTCCTAGTTCAAAAGGAGTGTAGATGTGTTTGGTGCCATGAATATTGTGCCTGTTGTGGGCACACAAGCGATTTTCAAGATCATTAAGTGTGAATGACTTATCGCAACAAAAGGTGGAGCCTTCTTAGGAAGCAATGAAGACACATTCACATTACTGAGTAATTATGCAGAAAATACTTGTAAAAAATGCTAAACTTGAACAAAGACTGCTTGTCGAATTAAATTCAACCCGTTCCCAGATCCAAGCGAGTGTAGATGTGTTTGTCACCATGAATATTGTGCCTGTTGTGGGCACACAAGCGATTTTGAAGATCATTAAGTGTGAATGAGTTATTGCAACAAAAGGTGGAGCCTTCTTAGGAAGAAATAAAGAGATGGTCACATTATTCAGTAATTATACTGAAAATACATGTAAGAAATGCTAGGCATCAACAAAGACTTCTTGTTAAACGAAATTCAACGCATTCCTAGTTCAAAAGGAGTGTAGATGTGTTTGGTGCCATGAATATTGTGCCTGTTGTGGGCACACGATTGATTTTCAAGATCATTAAGTGTGAATGACTTATCGCAACAAAAGGTGGAGCCTTTTTATGAAGCAATGAAGACACAGTCACAGTATTCAGTAATGATACAGAAAATACTTGTAAAAAATGCTAATCATGAACAAAGACTCCTTGTCGAATTAAATTCGACCCATTCCTAGATCCAAGCGAGTGTAGATGTGTTTGTCACCATGAATATTGTGCCTGTTGTGGGCACACAAGCGATTTTGAAGATCATTAAGTGTGAATGAGTTATTGCAAGAAAAGGTGGAGTCCTCTTAGGAAGAAATAAGGAGATGGTCACATTATTCAGTAATTATACTGAAAATACATGTAAGAAATGCTAGGCTTCAACAAAGACTTCTTGTTAAACGAAATTCAACGCATTCCTAGTTCAAAAGGAGTGTAGATGTGTTTGGTGCCATGAATATTGTGCCTGTTGTGGGCACACGATTGATTTTCAAGATCATTAACTGTGAATGACTTATCGCAACAAAAGGTGGAGCCTTCTTAGTAAGCAATGAAGACACAGTCACATTATTCAGTAATTATACAGAAAATATTTGTAAAAAATGCTAATCTTCAACAAAGACTCCTTGTCGAATTAAATTCAACCCACTCCTAGATCCAAGCGAGTGTAGATGTGTTTGTCACCATGAATATTGTGCCTGTTGTGGGCACACAAGCGATTTTGAAGATCATTAAGTTTGAATGAGTTATTGCAACAAAAGGTGGAGCCTTCTTAGGAAGAAATAAAGAGATGGTCACATTATTCAGTAATTATACTGAAAATACATGTAAGAAATGCTAGGCTTCAACAAAGACTTCTTGTTTAAACGAAATTCAACGCATTCCTAGTTTCAAAAGGAGTTGTAGATGTGGTTTGGTGCCATGAATATTGGTTCCTGTTGTGGCACACGATTGATTTTCAAGATCATTAAGTGTGAATGACTTATCGCAACAAAAGGTGGAGCCTTCTTAGGAAGCAATGAAGACAACAGTCACATTATTCAGTATTATACAGAAAATACTTGTAAAAAATGCTAATCATGAACAAAGACTCCTGTCGAATTAAATTCGACCCATTCCTAGATCCAAGCGAGTGTAGATGTGTTGTGACCATGATATTGTTGCCTGTTGTGGCACACAAGCGATTTTCCAAGATCATTAAGTGTGAATGACTTATCGCAACACAAAGGTGGAGCCTTCTTAGGAAGAAGAAAAGAGATGGTCACATTATTCAGTAATTATACGGAAAATACATGTAAGAAATGCTCGTTTCAACAAAGACTTCTTGTTAAAAAATTCAACGCATTCTTAGTTCAAAAAGAGTGTAGATGTGTTTGGTGCCATGANTCCAAGCGAGTGTAGATGTGTTTTGTCACCATGAATATTGTGCCTGTTGTGGGCACACAAGCAATTTTGAAGATCATTAAGTGTGAATGAGTTTATTGCAACAAAAGGTGGAGCCTTCTTAGGAAGAAATAAAGAGATGGTCCACATTATTCAGTAATTATACTGAAAATACATGTAAGAAATGCTAGGCTTCAACAAAGACTTCTTGTTAAATGAAATTCAACGCATTCCTAGTTCAAAAGGAGTGTAGATGTGTTTGGTGCCATGAATATTGTGCCTGTTGTGGGCACACAAGCGATTTTCAAGATCATTAAGCGTGAATGACTTATCGCAACAAAAGGTGGAGCCTTCTTAGGAAGCAATGAAGACACAGTCACATTATTGAGTAATTATACAGAAAATACTTGTAAAAAATGCTAATCTTGAACAAAGACTCCTTGTCGAATTAAATTCAACCCATTCCTAGATCCAAGCGAGTGTAGATGTGTTTGTCACCATGAATATTGTGCCTGTTGTGGGCACACAAGCGATTTTGAAGATCATTAAGTGTGAATGAGTTATTGCAACAAAAGGTGGAGCCTTCTTAGGAAGAAATAAAGAGATGGTCACATTATTCAGTAATTATACTGAAAATACATGTAAGAAATGCTAGGCTTCAACAAAGACTTCTTATTAAATGAAATTCAACGCATTCCTAGTTCAAAAGGAGTGTAGATGTGTTTGGTGCCATGAATATTGTGCCTGTTGTGGGCACACAAGCGATTTTCAAGATCATTAAGTGTGAATGACTTATCACAACAAAAGGTGGAGCCTTCTTAGGAAGTAATGAAGACACAGTCACATTATTGAGTAATTATACAGAAAATACTTGTAAAAAATGCTAATCTTGAACAAAGACTCCTTGTCGAATTAAATTCAACCCATTCCTAGATCCAAGCGAGGGTAGATGTGTTTGTCACTATGAATATTGTGCCTGTTGTGGGCACACAAGCGATTTTGAAGATCATTAAGTGTGAATGCATTATTGCAACAAAAGGTGGAGCCTTCTTAGGAGGAAATAAAGAGATGGTCACATTATTCAGTAATTATACTGAAAATACATGTAAGAAATGCTAGGCTTCAACAAAGACTTCTTGTTAAACGAAATTCAACGCATTCCTAGTTCAAAAGGAGTGTAGATGTGTTTGGTGCCATGAATATTGTGCCTGTTGTGGGCACACAAGCGATTTTCAAGATCATTAAGTGTGAATGACTTATCGCAACAAAAGGTGGAGCCTTCTTAGGAAGCAATGAAGACACAGTCACATTATTGAGTAATTATACAGAAAATACTTGTAAAAAATGCTAATCTTGAACAAAGATTGCTTGTCGAATTAAATTCAACCCATTCCTAGATCCAAGCGAGTGTAGATGTGTTTGTCACCATGAATATTGTGCCTGTTGTGGGCACACAAGCGATTTTGAAGATCATTAAGTGTGAATGAGTTATTGCAACAAAAGGTGGAGCCTTCTTAGGAAGAAATAAAGAGACAGTCACATTATTCAGTAATGATACCGAAAATACTTGCAAGAAATTCTAGTCTTCAACAAAGACTCCTTGTTGAACGAAATTCAATGCATTCCTAGTTCAAAGGGAGTGTAGATGTGTTTGTTACCATGAATATTGTGCTTGTTGTGGGCACACAAGCTATTTTCTAGATCATTAAGTGTGAATGAGTTATTGCAACAAAAGGTGGAGCCTTATTAGCAAGAATTGAATAGACGGGCACAGTATTCAAGAATGATACCAAGAATACATGTAAGAAAAGCTAGTCTTCAGCAAAGATTGCTTATTGAATGAAATTCAATGCATTCCTAGTGCAAAGGGAGTGTAGTTGTGTTTGTTGCCATGAATATTGGGCCTGTTGTGGGCACACAAGCTATTTTCAAGATCATTAAATGTGAATGACTTATTGCAAGAAAATAATTGTAAGAAGTGTTAGTCTTCAACACAGACTCCTTGTCAAATTATATTCAACGCATTCCTAGGTCCAAGGGAGTGTAGATGTGTTTGTTGCCATGAATATTGTGCCTGTTGTGGGCTCACAAGTGATTTTCAGGATCATGAAGTGTGAATGAGTTATTACAACAAAAGATGGAGCATTCTTAGGAAGAAATGAAGAGACGGTCACATTATTGAGTAATTATACCGAAAATAGTTGTAAGAAATGCCAGTCTTCAACCAAGACTCCTTGTTGAACGAAATGCAACGCATTCCTAGTTCAGAGGGAGTGTAGATGTGTTTGCTGCCATGAATATTGTGACTGTTGTGGGTACACAAGCTATTTTAAAGTCCATTAAGTGTGAATGAGTTATTGCAACAAAGGGTGAAGCCTTCGTAGGAAGAAATGAAGAGACGGTCACATTATTCAGTAAGTATACTGAAAATACTTGTAAGAAATGCTAGTCTTCAACACAGACTCCTTGTTGAATTAAATTCAATGCATTCCTATATCTAAGGGAGTGTAGATGTATTTGTTGCCGTGATATTGTGCTTGCTTTGGGCGTAGAAGATATTTTCAAAATCATTAAATGCGAATGAGTTATTGCAACAAAAGGCGGACCTTCTTAGGAAGAGATGAAGAGAGAATCTCATTATTCAGTCAATAAACCTAAAAAACTTGTACGAAATGCTACTCTTCAGCGAAGACTCCTTGTTGAATGAAGCTCAACGCATTCCTAGTTCCCAAGGGTGTGTATATGTACTTGTTACAATGAATATAGCCCGTTTTATGGGCATTTAAGTTATTTTCAAGTTCATTAAGTGTGAATGAGTTATTACAACAGAAGGTGGAGCCTTGTTAGGAAGAAATGAAGAGACGTTCCTAATATTTAGTAATTGTGACAAAAATGCTTGTAAGAAAAGCTAGTCATCATCAAAGACTCCTTGTTGAATGAAATTCAATGCATTCCAAGCTCCAAGGGACTATAAATGTGTTTTGTTGCCATGAATATTGTGCTTGTTGTGGGCACACAAGCTATTTTCAAGATCATTAAGTGTGAATGAGTTATTGCAACAAAAGGTGGAGCCTTCTTAGGAAGAAATAAAGAGACAGTCACATTATTCAGTAATGATGCTGAAAATACTTGCAAGAAATTCTAGTCTTCAACAAAGACTCCTTGTTGAACGAAATTTAACGCATTCCTAGTTCAAAGGGAGTGTAGATGTGTTTGTTACCATGAATATTGTGCCTATTGTGGGCACACAAGCTATTTTCTAGATCATTAAGTGTGAATGAGTTATTGCAACAAAAGGTGGAGCCTTATTAGCAAGAATTGAATAGACGGGCACATTATTCAGGAATTATACCGAAAATACTTGTTAGAAATGCTAGTCTTCAACAAAGACTCTTTGTTGAACGAAATTCAATGCATTCCTAGTTCAAAGGGAGTGTAGTTGTGTTTGTTGCCATGAATATTGTGTCTGTTGTGGACACATAAGCTATTTTCAAGATCATTAAATGTGAATGACTTATTGCAAGAAAAGGTGGATCTTTCTTAGGAAGATGTGTTTGTTGTCATGAATATTGTACCTGTTGTGGGTACAGAAGCGATTTTCAAGATCATTAAGTGTGAATGAGTTATTGCAACAAAAGTTGGAGCCTTCTTAGGAAGAAATAAAGAGACGGTCACATTATTTAATAATTATACCAAAAATACTTGTAAGAAATGCTAGTCTTCAACAAAGACTCTTTGTTGAACGAAATTCAACGCATTTTTAGTTCAAAGGGTGTGTAGATGTGTTTATTGCCATTAATATTGTGCCTATTATGGGAACACAAGCTATTTTCAAGATCATTAAGTGTGAATGACCTATTGCAACAAAAGGTGGGGCCTTCTTAGGAAGAAATGAAGAGACGGTCACATTATTTAGTAATTATACTGAAAATACTTGTAAGAAATGCTAGTCTTCAACACAGATTCCTTGTTGAATGAAATTCAACACATTCTTAGTTCCAAGGGAGTGTAGTTGTGTTTATTGCCATGAATATTGTGTCTGTTATGGGAACACAAGCTATTTTCAAGATCATTAACTGCGAATGACATATTGCAATGAAAGGTGGAGCCATTTTAGGAAGAAATGAAGAGATGGTCACATTATTCAGTAATTATATTGAAAATACTTGTAGGAAATGCTAGTCTTCAAAAGAGACTCCTTAGTGAATGGAATTCAATGGATTCCTAGTTCCCAAAGGTGTGTAGATGTGCTTGTTGCGATGAATATAGTGCAACAAAAGGCAGAGCCTTCATAAGAAAAAATGAAGAGATCACATTATTCAGAAATTATATTGAAAAAACTTATCTGAAATGCTAAGATTCAACAAAGACTCTTTCATGAATGAAATTGAACGCATTTTTAGTTCCAAGGTAGAGTAGATGTGTTTGTTCCCAAGAATATTGTGCCTATTGTGGGCACATAAGCTATTTTGAAGATCATTAAATGTGAATGACTTATTGCAATAAAAGGTGGAGCCTTCTTAGAAAGAAATGAAGAGATGGTTAAATTATTCAGTAATTATACCGAAAATACTTGCAAGAAATGCTTGTCCTTAACAATGACTCCTTGTTGAATTAAATTCAACGGATTCCTAGATCCGAGGGAGTGTAGATGTGTTTGTTGCCAAGCATATTATGCTTGTTGTGGGCACACAAGCTATTTTCAAGATCAAAAGGTGGAGCCTTCTTATGAAGAAATGAACAGACAGTCACATTATTCAGTAATTATACTGAAAAGAGACTCCTTGTTGAATTAAATTCAACACATTCTTGGATCCAAGAGAGTGTAGATGTGTTTGTTGCCATGAATATTGTGCTTGTTGCAAGCACACAAGAGATTTTTAAGATCATTAAGTGTGAATGAGTTATTGCAAGAAAAGGTGGAGCATTCTTAGGAAGAAATGAAGAGACGATCACATTATTCAACAATTATACCAAAAATACTTGTAAGAAATGCTAGTCTTCAACAAAGATTCCTTGTTGAACGAAATTCTACGCATTCCTAGTACAAAGGGAATGTAGTTGTGTTTGTTGCCATGAATATTATGCCTGTTCTGGGGACACAAGCTATTTTCAAGATCATTAAGTGTGAATGACTTATTGCAACAAAAGGTAGAGCCTTCTTAGGATGAAATGAAGAGATGGTCACATTATTAAGTAATTATATCGAAAATACTTGTGAGAAATGCTAATCTTTAACAAAAACTCCTTGGTAATTGAAATTCAACGCATTCCTAGTCCCTAGGGACTATAGATGTGTTTGTTGCCATTAATATTGTGGCTGTTGTGGGCATACAAGCTATTTTCAAGGTCATTAAGTGTGAATTAGTTATTGCAACAAAAGGTCGAGCCTTCTTAGGAAGAAATGAAGAGACAGTCATATTATTCAGAAATTATTCCCAAAATACTTGTAAGAAATGCTGGTCACGCATTGCTAGATCCAAAGGAGTGTTGATGTGTTTATTGCCATGAACATTGTAGCTGTTGTGGGCACGCAACTTGTTTTCAAGATCATTAAGTGTGAATGACTTATTGCAACAAAAGCTGGAGCCTTCTTAGGAAGAAATGAAGAAAGGGTCACATTATTCAGTAATTATACCTAAAATACTTGTAAGAAATGCTAAAGATTCCTTGTTGAATGAAATTCAATGATTCTAGGTTCTAAGAGAGTGTAGACATGTTTGTTGCCATGAATATTGTGCCTATTTTGGGGACATAAGCTATTTTGAAGTTCATTAAGTGTGAATGAGTTATTGCAACAAAAGGTGGAGCCTTCACAGGTAGAAATGAAGAAACGGTCACATTATTCAGTAATTATATTGAAAATACTTGTAAGAAATGCTAGTCTTCAATAAAGACTCCTTCTTGAAAGAAATTCAATCCATTCCTCGATCCAAGGGAGACTAGATGTGTTTGTTGCCATGAATATTGTGCTTGTTATGGGCACACAAGCTATTTTCAAGATCATTAAGTGTGAATTAGCTATTGCAACAAAAGGTCGAGCCTTCTTTAGAAGAAATGAAGAGATAGTCACATTATTTAGTAATTGTACTGAAAATGCTTGTCAGAAATGCTAGTCATCATCAAAGACTCCATGTTTAATGAAATTCAATTTATTCCTAGTTCTAAGGGAGTATAGACGTGTTTGTTGCCATGAATATAGTGTCGGTTGTGGGCACATCAGCTATTTTCAAGATCATTAGGTTTGAATGAGTTATTGCAACAAAAGGCGGAGCCTTCATAGGAAGAAATGAAGAGAGGGTCACATTTTTCAGAAATTATATCGAAAATACTTGTAAGAAATGCTAATCTTCAACAAAGACTCATTCCTGAATTAAATTCAATGCATTCCTAGATCTAAGGGAATGTAGATGTGTTTGTTGCCATGAATATTGTGCCTGTTGTTGGCATATAAGCTTTTTTCCAGATCATTAAGTGTGAATGACTTATTGTAGTAAAAGGTGGAGCCTACTTAGGAAGAGATGAAGAGACGGTCACATTATTTAGTAATTATACCGAAAATACTCGAAGGAAATGTTAGTCTTCAACAAAGACTCCTTGTTTAATGAAATTCAACGCATTCCTAGATCTAAGGGAATGTAGATGTGTTTGTTGTCATGAATATTGTGCCTATTGTGGTAACACTAGCTATTTTCAAGATCATTAAGTGTGAATTAGTTATTGCAACAAAACCTCGAGCCTCCTTAGGAAAAAATGAAGAGATGATCACATTATTTAGTAATTATACCGAAAATACTTGTAACAAATGCTAGTCTTCAACAAAGACTCCTTGTTAATTGAAATTCAATGCATTCCTAGTCCCAAGGGACTATAGATGTGTTTGTTGCCATGAATATTGTGCCTGTTGTGGGGCACAAGCTAATTTGAAGTTCATTAAGTGTGAATGAGTTATTGTAACAAAAGGTAGAGCCTTCATAGGTAAAAATGAAGAAACGGTCACATTATTTAGTAATTATATTGAAAATACTTGTAAGAAATGCTAGTTTTTAATAAAGACTCCTTCTTGAAAGAAATTCAACACATTCCTAGATCCAAGGGAGAGTAGATGTGTTTGTTGCCATGAATATTGTGCGTGTTGTGGGCACACATGCTACTTTCAAGATCATTATATGTGAATTAGTTATTGCAACAAAAGGTTGAGTCTTCTTAGGAAGAAATGAAGAGACGGTCACATTATTCAGTAATTATTCCAAAAATACTTGTAAGAAATGCTAGTCTTCAATAAAGACTCCTTGTTGAATTAAAGTCAATGCATTCCTAGATCCAAGGGAGTGTAGATGTGTTTGTTGCCATGAATATTGTGCTTATTATGGGCACACAAGCTATTTTCAAGATCATTAAGTGTGAATGAGTTATTGTAACAAAAGGTGGAGCCTTTTTAGGAAGAAATGAATAGACGATCACATTATTCAGAAATTATACTGAAAATAATTGCAAGAAATGCTGGACTTCAGCAAAGACTTCTTGTTGAATGAAATTCAATGCATTCTTAGTTCCAAGGGAGTGTAGATGTGTTTGTTGCCATGAATATTGTGCCTATTATGGGCACACAAGCTATTTTCAAGATCATTAAGTGTGAATGAGTTATTGTAACAAAAGGTGGAGCCTTTTTAGGAAGAAATGAATAGACGATCATATTATTCAGTAATTATACCAAAAATACTTGTAAGAAATACTAGTCTTCAACAAAGACTCCTTGTAGAATTATATTCAATGCATTCCTAGACCCAAGGGAGTGTAGATGTGTTTTTTGCATGAATATTGTGCCTGTTGTTGGCACACAAGCTATTTTTGAGTTCATTAAGTGTGAATGAGTTATTGTAACAAAAGGTCGAGCCTTCTTAGGAAGTAATGAAGAGATGGTCTCATTATTAAGTAATTGTACTGAAAATGCTTGTAAGAAATGCTAGTCATCATCAAAGACTCCATGTTTAATGAAATTCAATTTATTCCTAGTTCCAAGGGTGTATAAACATGTTTGTTGCCATGAATATAGTGCCAATAGTGGGCACACAAGCTATTTTCAAGATCATTAGGTTTGAATGACTTATTGCAACAAAAAATGGAGCCTTCATAGGATGAAATGAAGAGATGGTCACATTATTTAGTAATTATATCAAAAATACTTGAAAGAAATGATAGTCTTTAACAAAGACTCCTTCTTGAATTAAATTCAACGCATTCCTTGATCTAAGGGAGTGTAGATGTGTTTGTTAACATGAATATTGTGCCTGTTGTCATCAGATAAGCTATTTTCTAGATCATTAAGTGTGAATGACTTATTGTAATAAAAGGTGCAACCTACTTTGGAAGAGATGAAGAGACAGTCACATTATTGAGTCCTCTTTTAATGAGATTCAACACATTCCTAGGTCCAAGGGAGTGTAGATGTGTTTATTGCCATGAATTTTGTGCCTGTTGTGGGCACATAAGCTATTTTGAAGTTCATTAAGTGTGAATGAGTTATTGCAACAAAAGGTGGAGCCTTCATAGGAAGAAATGAAGAGACGGTCACATTATTTAGTAATTATACCAAAAATACATGTAAGAAATGCTAGTCTTCAACAAAGACTCCATGTTGAATTAAATTTAATGCATTCCTCGATCCAAGGGAGTGTAGATGTGTTTGTCGCCATGAATATTGTGCCTGTTGTGTGCACGCAAGCTATTTTCAAGATCATGAAGTGTGAATGACTTATTGCAACAAAAGGTAGAGCCATCTTAGGAAGAAATAAAGAGAGGGTCATATTATTTAGTAATTATATTGAAAGTACTTGTAAGAAATGCTAGTCTTCAACAAAGACTCCTTGAAAGAAATTTAACGCATTCCTAGATCCAAGGGAGTGTAGATGTGTTTGTTGCCATGAATATTGTGCCTTTTATGGGCACAAAAGCTATTTTCAAGATCATTAAGTGTGAATCAGTTATTGCAACAAAAGATGGGGGCTTCTTAGGAAGAAATGAAGAGACAGCCACACTATTCGGTAATTATACCAAAAATACATGTAAGAAATGCTAGTCTTCAACAAAGACTCCATGTTGAATTAAATTCAATGCATTCCTTGATCCAAGGGAGTGTAGATGTGTTTGTTGCCATGAATATTGTCCTTATTGAGGGCACATAAGCTATTTTGAAGTTCATTAAGTGTGAATGAGTTATTGTAACAAATGGTGGAGCCTTTATAGGAAGAAATGAATAGATAGTCACATTATTCAGTAATTATATCGAAAATACTTGTAAGAAATGCTAGTTTACAATCAAGACTCCTTGTTGAATTAAATTCAATGCATTCCTAGATCCAAGGGTGTGTAGATGTGTTTGTCGCACTGAATATTGTGTCTATTGTTGGCAACAAGCTATTTTCGAGATCTTTAGGTGTGAAGGAGTTATTGTAAATAAAGGTGGAGCCTTTTTAGGAGGAAATGAAGAGACGGCCATATTATTCAGCAATTATACTGAAAATACTTGTAAGAAATGCTAGTCTTCAACAAATACTCCTTGTTGAATGAAATTCAACGCATTCCTAGTTCCAAGGGAGTATAAATGGGTTTGATGCCATGAATATTGTGCCTGTTGTCGGTACACAAGCTATTTTCAAGATCATTATTGAATGAATTATTGCAACAAAAGGTGGAGCCTTCTTAGGTGGAAATGATGAGATGGTCACATTATTCCATAATTATACTGAATGAGTTATTACAACAAAAGGTGGAGCCTTCTGAGGAAGAAATGAAGAGATGGTCAGATTATTCAGTAATTTTACCAAAAATACTTGTAAAAAATGCTAGTCTTCAACAGAGGCTCCTTGTTGAATTAAATTAAATGCATTCCTAGATCTAAGGGAGTGTAAATGTGTTTGTTGCCATGAATATTATGCTTATTGTGGGGACACAAGCTATTTTCAAGATCATTAAGTGTGAATGAGTTATTGCAACAAAGGTAGAGCCTTCTTAGGAAGAAATGAAGAGACATTCACATTATTTAGTAATTATACAAAAAATACTTGTAAGAAATGCTAGTCTTCAACAAAAACTCCTTGTCGAATGAAATTTAACTCATTCTTAGTTCGAGGGAGTCTAGATGTGTTTGTTGCCGTGAATATTGTGCCAGTTACGGGCATACAAGCTATTTTGAAGATCATTAAGTGTGAATGAATTATTGCAACAAAAGATGGAGTCTTCTGAGGAAGAAATGAAGAGATGGTCACATTATTCAGTAATTTTACCAAAATACTTGTAAGAAATGCTAGTCTTGAACAAAGACTCTTTGTTTAATGAAATTCAACTCATTCTTAGTTCCAAGGGAGTGTAGATGTGTTTGTTGCCATGAATATTGTGCTAGTTTTGGGCATACAAGCTATTTTCAAGATCATTAAGTGTGAATGAGTTATTGCAACAAATGGTGGAGCCTTCTTAGGAAGAGAGGAAGAGACGGTGAAATTATTCAGTAATTATGCCGAAAATTCTTGTAAGAATTGCTAGTCTTCAACAAAGACTCCTTGTTCAATTAAATTCAAGGCACTCCTAGATCCAAGGGAGTGTAGATGTGGTTGTTGCCATGAATATTGTGCCTATTGTTGGCACACAAGCCAGTTTTAAGATCATTAAGTATGAATGACTTATTTCAAAAAAAGGTGGAGCCTTCTTGGGATGAAATGAAGAGACGTTCACATTATTCAGTAATTATACCAAAAATACTTATAAGAAATGCTAGTCTTCAACAAAAACACCTTGTCGAATGAAATTCAACTCATTCTTAGTTCGAAGGGAGTGTATATGTGTTTGTTGCTGTGAATATTATGCCAGTTGTGGGCATACAAGCTATTTTCAAGATCATTAAGTGTGAATGAGTTATTACAACAAAAGGTGGAGCCTTCTGAGGAAGAAATGAAGAGATGGTCACATTATTCAGTAATTTTACCAAAAATACTTGTAAGAAATGCTAGTCTTCAACAGAGGCTCCTTGTTGAATTAAATTAAATGCATTCCTAGATCCAAGGGAGTGTAGATGTGGTTGTTGCCATGAGTATTATGCCTGTTGTGGGCACGCAAGCTATTTTGAAGTTCATTAAGTGTGAATGAGTTATTGCAACAAAAGGTGGAGCCTTCTGAGGAAGAAATGAACAGATGGTCACATTATTCAGCAATTTTACCAAAAATACTTGTAAGAAATGCTAGTCTTTAACAAAGGCTCCTTGTTGAATTAAATTAAATGCATTCTTAGATCCAAGGGAGTGTAAATGTGTTTGTTGCCATGAATATTATGTCTGTTGTGGGCACACAAGCTATTTTGAAGATCATTAAGTGTGAAGCTATTTTCAAGATCATTAAGTGTGAATGAGTTATTGAAACAAAAGGTGGAGCCTTTTTAGGAGGAAATGATGAGACGTTCACATTATTTAGTAACTATACCAAAAATACTTGTAAGGAATGCTAGTTTTCAACAAAGACTCTTTATTGAATGAAATTCAACTCATTCTTAGTTCCAAGGGAGTGTAGATGTGTTTGTTGCCATGAATATTGTGCCAGTTGTGGGCATACAAGCTATTTTCAAGATCATTAAGTGTGAATGAGTTATTGCAATGAATGGTAGAGCCTTCTTAGGAAGAAAGGAGGAGACGGTTAAATTATTCAGTAATTATTTTGAAAATACTTGTAAGAAATGTTAGTCTTCAACAAGACTCCTTGTTAAATTAAATTCAAGGCATTCCTAGATCCAAGGGAGTGTAGATGTGTTTGTTGCCATGAATATTGTGCCTGTTGTGGGCACACAAGCTATTTTGAAGTTCATTAACTGTGAATGAGTTATTGCAACAAAAGTTGGAGCCTTCTTAGGTAGAAATGAAGAGATGGTCACATTATTCAATAATTATATTGAAAATACTTGTAAGAAAGGTTAGTTTTCAATAAAGACTCATTGTTGAATTAAATTTAATGGATTCCTAGATCCAAGGGAGCATAAATGTGTTTGTTGCCATGAATATTATGCCTGTTGTGGGCACATAAGCTATTTTCAAGATCATTAAGTGTGAATGAGTTATTGCAACAAAAGGTGGAGCCTTCTCAGGAGGAATTGATGAGACGGTCACATTATTCTATAATTTTACAGAGAATACTTGTAAGATAAGCTAGTCTTTAACAAAGACTTGTTGTTGAGTGAAATTCAACGCATTCCTAGTTCTAAGGGAGAGTAAATTTGTTTGTTACCATGAATATTGTGCCTTTTGTGGGCACATAAGCTATTTTCAAGATCATTTAGTGTGAATGACTTACTAGGACAAAAGGTTGAGCCTTTTTAGGAAGAAATGAAGAGACGGTCACATTATTTAGTAATTATACCAAAAATACTTGAAAGAAAGGTTAGGTTTCAACAAAGACTCGTTGCTGAATTAAATTCAATGCATTCCTAGATCCAAAGGAGTGCAAATGTGTTTGTTGCCATGAATATTATGCCTATTGTGGGCACATAAGCTATTTTCAAGATCATGAAGTGTGAATGAGTTATTGCAACAAAAGGTGGAGCCTTCTCAGGAGGAAATGATGAGACGGTCACATTATTTTGTAATTATACAAAAAATACTTGTAAGAAAGGCTAGTCTTCAACAAAGGCTTGTTGTTGAGTGAAATTGAACGCATTGCTAGTTCCGAGGGAGTATAAATGTGTTTATTGGCATGAATATTATGCCTGTTGTGGGCACACAAGGTATTTCTAAGATCATTAAGTGTGAATGAGTTATTGTAACAAAAGGTGGAGCCTTCTTAGGAGGAAATGAAGAGACGGTCTCTTTATTCAGAAATTATACCGAAAATACTTGTAAGAAATGATAGTCCTCAACAAAGACTCCATGTTGAAGGAAATTCAATGCATTTTTAGTTCCATGGGAGTGTAGATGTGTTTGTTGCCAAGAATATTGTGCCTATTGTGGGAACACATGCTATTTTAAAGTTCATTAAGTGTGAATGAGTTATTGCAACAAAAGGTGGAGCCTTCTTACCAAGAAATGAAAAGACCGTCACATTATTCTGTAAATGTACCGAAAATACTTGTAAGAAATGCTAGTCCTCAACAAAGTCTCCTTTTTGAATTAAATTCAACGGATTCCTAGATCCAAAGGAGTGTAGATGTATTTATTGTCATGAATATTATGCCTGTTGTGGGCACACAAGCTATTTTCATGATCTTTCAATGTGAATAAGTTATTGCAACAAAAGGTGGACCTTCTTAGGAAGAGATGAAGAGAGAATCTCATTATTCAGTAAATATACGAAAAATACTTGTAAGAAATGCTAATCTATAACAAAGACTCCTTATTGAATTGAATTCAACTCATTCCTACTTCCCAAGGGAGTGTAGATGTGCCTGTTGCCATGGATATAATGCCCTTTGTAGGCAAACAAGCTATTTTCAAGATCATTAAGTGTGAATGAGTTATTGCAACAAAAGGTGGAGCCTTGTTAGGAAGAAATGAAGAGACAGTCTCGTTATTGACCAATTATACCGAAAATACTTGTAAGACATACTAGTCTTCAACAAGGACTCCTTGTTGAATGAAATTNAGCGATTTTCAAGATCATTAAGTGTGAATGACTTATCGCAACAAAAGGTGGAGCCTTCTTAGGAAGCAATGAAACACAGTCACATTATCTCAGTAATTACAATAACCGAAATACTTGTAAAAAAATGCTAATCTGAACACAAGACTCCTTGTCGAATTAAATTCAACCCATTCCTAGATTCAAGCGAGTGTAGATGTGTTTATATCAACCATGAATATTGTGCCTGTTGTGCGGCACACAATTGATTTGAAGATCATTAAGTGTGAATGAGTTATTGCAACAAAAGGTGGAGCCTTCTTAGGAAGAAATAAAGAGATGGTCACATTTATTCAGTAATTATACTGAAAATACATGTAAGAAATGCTAGGTTTCAAGAAAGACTCTTGTTAAACGAAATTCAACGCATTCCTTAGTTCAAAAGGAGTGTAGATGTGTTTGGTGCCATGAATATTGTGCCTGTTGTGCGCAACACGATTGATTTTCAAGATCATTAAGTGTGAATGCTTATTGCAACAAAAGCTGGGCCTTCTTAGGAAGCAATGAAGACACAATCACATTATTCGTAATTATACAGAAAATACTTCTAAAAAATGCTAATCTTGAACAAAGACTCCTTGTCGAATTAAATTCAACCCATTCCTAGATCCAAGTGGTTTAGATGTGTTTGTCACCATGAATATTGTGCGTGTTGTGGGCACACAAGCGATTTTGAAGATCATTAAGTGTGAATGAGTTATTGGCAACAAAAGGTGGAGTCCTCCTTAGGAAGAAATAAAGAGATGGTCACATTATTCAGTATTATACTGAAAATACATGTAAGAAATGCTAGGCTTCAACAAAGACTTTCTTGTTAAATGAAATTCAACGCATTCCTAGTTCAAAAGGAGTGTAGATGTGTTTGGTGCCATGAATATTGTGCCTGTGTGGGGAACACAAGCGATTTTCAAGATCATTAAGTGTGAATGGACTTATCGCAACAAAAGGTGGAGCCTTCTTAGGAAGCAATGAAGACACAGTCACATTATTCAGTAATTATACAGAAAATACTTGTTAAAAAATGCTAATCTTGAACAAAGACTCCTTGTCGAATTAAATTCAACCCATTCCTAGATTCAAGCGAGTGTAGATGTGTTTATCACCATGAATATTGTGCCTGTTGTGGGCACACAATTGATTTTGAAGATCATTAAGTGTGAATGAGTTATTGCAACAAAAGGTGGAGCCTTCTTAGGAAGAAATAAAGAGATGGTCACATTATTCAGTAATTATACCGAAAATACATGTAAGAAATGCTAGGCTTCAACAAAGACTTCTTGTGAAACGAAATTCAACGCTTTCCTAGTTCAAAAGGAGTGTAGATGTGTTTGGTGCCATGAATATTGTGCCTGTTGTGGGCACACAAGTGATTTTCAAGATCATTAAGTGTGAATGACTTATCGCAACAAAAGGTGGAGCCTTCTTAGGAAGCAATGAAGACCCAGTCACATTATTCAGTAATTATACAGAAAATACTTGTAAAAAATGCTAATCTTGAACAAAGACTCCTTGTCGAATTAAATTCGACCCATTCCTAGATCCAAGCGAGTGTAGATGTGTTTGTCACCATGAATATTGTGCCTGTTGTGGGCACACAAGCGATTTTGAAGATCATTAAGTGTGAATGAGTTATTGCAACAAAAGGTGGAGCCTTCTTAGGAAGAAATAAAGAGACAGTCACATTATTCAGTAATGATACCGAAAATAGTTGCAAGAAATTCTAGTCTTCAACAAAGACTCCTTGTTGAATGAAATTCAACGCATTCCTAGTTCAAAGGGAGTGTAGATGTGTTTGTTACCATGAATATTGTGCTTGTTGTGGGCACACAAGCTATTTTCTAGATCATTAAGTGTGAATGAGTTATTGCAACAAAAGGTGGAGCCTTATTAGCAAGAATTGAATAGACGGGCACAGTATTCAAGAATGATACCAAGAATACATGTAAGAAAAGTTAGTCTTGAGCAAAGTTTGCTTATTGAATGAAATTCAATGCATTCCTAGTGCAAAGGGAGTGTAGTTGTGTTTGTTGCCATGAATATTGGGCCTGTTGTGGGCACACAAGCTATTTTCAAGATCATTAAATGTGAATGACTTATTGCAAGAAAATAATTGTAAGAAGTGTTAGTCTTCAACACAGACTCCTTGTCAAATTATATTCAACGCATTCCTAGATCCAAGGGAGTGTAGATGTGTTTGTTGCCATGAATATTGTGCCTGTTGTGGGCTCACAAGTGATTTTTAGGATCATTAAGTGTGAATGAGTTATTACAACAAAAGATGGAGCCTTCTTAGGAGGAAATGAAGAGACGGTCACATTATTGAGTAATTATACTGAAAATAGTTGTAAGAAATTCCAGTCTTCAACAAAGACTCCTTGTTGAACGAAATGCAACGCATTCCTAGTTCAGAGGGAGTGTAGATGTGTTTGCTGCCATGAATATTGTGACTGTTGTGGGTACACAAGCTATTTTAAAGTCCATTAAGTGTGAATGAGTTATTGCAACAAAGGGTGAAGCCTTCGTAGGAAGAAATGAAGAGACGGTCACATTATTCAGTAATTATACTGAAAATACTTGTAAGAAATGCTAGTATTCAACACAGACTCCTTGTTGAATTAAATTCAATGCATTCCTATATCTAAGGGAGTGTAGATGTATTTGTTGCCGTGATATTGTGCTTGCTTTGGGTGCAGAAGATATTTTCAAAATCATTAAATGCGAATGAGTTATTGCAACAAAAGGCGGACCTTCTTAGGAAGAGATGAAGAGAGAATCTCATTATTCAGTAAATAAACCTAAAAAACTTGTATGAAATGCTACTCTTCAGCGAAGACTCCTTGTTGAATGAAGCTCAACGCATTCCTAGTTCCCAAGGGTGTGTAGATGTACTTGTTACAATGAATATAGCCCGTTTTATGGGCATTCAAGTTATTTTCAAGTTCATTAAGTGTGAATGAGTTATTACAATAGAAGGTGGAGCCTTGTTAGGAAGAAATGAAGAGACGTTCCTAATATTTAGTAATTGTGACAAAAATGCTTGTAAGGAAAGCTAGTCATCATCAAAGACTCCTTGTTGAATGAAATTCAATGCATTCCAAGCTCCAGGGGACTATAAATGTGTTTTGTTGCCATGAATATTGTGCTTGTTGTGGGCACACAAGCTATTTTCAAGATCATTAAGTGTGAATGAGTTATTGCAACAAAAGGTGGAGCCTTCTTAGGAAGAAATAAAGAGACAGTCACATTATTCAGTAATGATACCGAAAATACTTGCAAGAAATTCTAGTCTTCAACAAAGACTCCTTGTTGAACGAAATTTAACCCATTCCTAGTTCAAAGGGAGTGTAGATGTGTTTGTTACCATGAATATTGTGCCTATTGTGGGCACACAAGCTATTTTCTAGATCATTAAGTGTGAATGAGTTATTGCAACAAAAGGTGGAGCCTTATTAGCAAGAATTGAATAGACGGGCACATTATTCAGGAATTATACCAAAAATACTTGTTAGAAATGCTAGTCTTCAACAAAGACTCTTTGTTGAACGAAATTCAATGCATTCCTAGTTCAAAGGGAGTGTAGTTGTGTTTGTTGCCATGAATATTGTGTCTGTTGTGGACACATAAGCTATTTTCAAGATCATTAAATGTGAATGACTTATTGCAAGAAAAGGTGGATCTTTCTTAGGAAGATGTGTTTGTTGTCATGAATATTGTACCTGTTGTGGGCACAGAAGCGATTTTCAAGATCATTAAGTGTGAATGAGTTATTGCAACAAAAGTTGGAGCCTTCTTAGGAAGAAATAAAGAGACGGTCACATTATTTAATAATTATACCAAAAATACTTGTAAGAAATGCTAGTCTTCAACAAAGACTCTTTGTTGAACGAAATTCAACGCATTTTTAGTTCAAAGGGTGTGTAGATGTGTTTATTGCCATTAATATTGTGCCTATTATGGGAACACAAGCTATTTTCAAGATCATTAAGTGTGAATGACCTATTGCAACAAAAGGTGGGGCCTTCTTAGGAAGAAATGAAGAGATGGTCACATTATTTAGTAATTATACTGAAAATACTTGTAAGAAATGCTAGTCTTCAACACAGATTCCTTGTTGAATGAAATTCAACACATTCTTAGTTCCAAGGGAGTGTAGTTGTGTTTATTGCCATGAATATTGTGTCTGTTATGGGAACACAAGCTATTTTCAAGATCATTAACTGTGAATGACATATTGCAATGAAAGGTGGAGCCATTTTAGGAAGAAATGAAGAGATGGTCACATTATTCAGTAATTATATTGAAAATACTTGTAGGAAATGCTAGTCTTCAAAAGAGACTCCTTGGTGAATGAAATTCAATGGATTCCTAGTTCCCAATGGTGTGTAGATGTGCTTGTTGCGATGAATATAGTGCAACAAAAGGCAGAGCCTTCATAGGAAAAAATGAAGAGATCACATTATTCAGAAATTATATTGAAAAAACTTATCTGAAATGCTAAGATTCAACAAAGACTCTTTCATGAATGAAATTGAACGCATTTTTAGTTCCAAGGTAGAGTAGATGTGTTTGTTCCCAAGAATATTGTGCCTATTGTGGGCACATAAGCTATTTTGAAGATCATTAAATGTGAATGACTTATTGCAATAAAAGGTGGAGCCTTCTTAGAAAGAAATGAAGAGATGGTCAAATTATTCAGTAATTATACCGAAAATACTTGCAAGAAATGCTTGTCCTTAACAATGACTCCTTGTTGAATTAAATTCAACGGATTCCTAGATCCGAGGGAGTGTAGATGTGTTTGTTGCCAAGCATATTATGCCTGTTGTGGGCACACAAGCTATTTTCAAGATCAAAAGGTGGAGCCTTCTTATGAAGAAATGAACAGACAGTCACATTATTCAGTAATTATACCGAAAAGAGACTCCTTGTTGAATTAAATTCAACACATTCTTGGATCCAAGAGAGTGTAGATGTGTTTGTTGCCATGAATATTGTGCTTGTTGCAAGCACACAAGAGATTTTTAAGATCATTAAGTGTGAATGAGTTATTGCAAGAAAAGGTGGAGCATTCTTAGGAAGAAATGAAGAGACGATCACATTATTCAACAATTATACCAAAAATACTTGTAAGAAATGCTAGTCTTCAACAAAGATTCCTTGTTGAACGAAATTCTACGCATTCCTAGTACAAAGGGAATGTAGTTGTGTTTGTTGCCATGAATATTATGCCTGTTCTGGGGACACAAGCTATTTTCAAGATCATTAAGTGTGAATGACTTATTGCAACAAAAGGTAGAGCCTTCTTAGGATGAAATGAAGAGATGGTCACATTATTAAGTAATTATATCGAAAATACTTGTGAGAAATGCTAATCTTTAACAAAAACTCCTTGTTAATTGAAATTCAACGCATTCCTAGTCCCTAGGGACTATAGATGTGTTTGTTGCCATTAATATTGTGGCTGTTGTGGGCATACAAGCTATTTTCAAGGTCATTAAGTGTGAATTAGTTATTGCAACAAAAGGTCGAGCCTTCTTAGGAAGAAATGAAGAGACAGTCATATTATTCAGAAATTATTCCCAAAATACTTGTAAGAAATGCTGGTCACGCATTGCTAGATCCAAAGGAGTGTTGATGTGTTTATTGCCATGAACATTGTGCCTGTTGTGGGCACGCAACTTGTTTTCAAGATCATTAAGTGTGAATGACTTATTGCAACAAAAGCTGGAGCCTTCTTAGGAAGAAATGAAGAAAGGGTCACATTATTCAGTAATTATACCTAAAATACTTGTAAGAAATGCTAAAGATTCCTTGTTGAATGAAATTCAATGCATTCTAGGTTCTAAGAGAGTGTAGACATGTTTGTTGCCATGAATATTGTGCCTATTTTGGGGACATAAGCTATTTTGAAGTTCATTAAGTGTGAATGAGTTATTGCAACAAAAGGTGGAGCCTTCACAGGTAGAAATGAAGAAACGGTCACATTATTCAGTAATTATATTGAAAATACTTGTAAGAAATGCTAGTCTTCAATAAAGACTCCTTCTTGAAAGAAATTCAATCCATTCCTCGATCCAAGGGAGACTAGATGTGTTTGTTGCCATGAATATTGTGCTTGTTATGGGCACACAAGCTATTTTCAAGATCATTAAGTGTGAATTAGCTATTGCAACAAAAGGTCGAGCCTTCTTTAGAAGAAATGAAGAGATAGTCACATTATTTAGTAATTGTACTGAAAATGCTTGTCAGAAATGCTAGTCATCATCAAAGACTCCATGTTTAATGAAATTCAATTTATTCCTAGTTCTAAGGGAGTATAGACGTGTTTGTTGCCATGAATATAGTGTCGGTTGTGGGCACATCAGCTATTTTCAAGATCATTAGGTTTGAATGAGTTATTGCAACAAAAGGCGGAGCCTTCATGGGAAGCAATGAAGAGAGGGTCACATTTTTCAGAAATTATATCGAAAATACTTGTAAGAAATGCTAATCTTCAACAAAGACTCATTCCTGAATTAAATTCAATGCATTCCTAGATCTAAGGGAATGTAGATGTGTTTGTTGCCATGAATATTGTGCCTGTTGTTGGCATATAAGCTTTTTTCCAGATCATTAAGTGTGAATGACTTATTGTAGTAAAAGGTGGAGCCTACTTAGGAAGAGATGAAGAGACGGTCACATTATTTAGTAATTATACCAAAAATACTCGAAGGAAATGTTAGTCTTCAACAAAGACTCCTTGTTTAATGAAATTCAACGGATTCCTAGATCTAAGGGAATGTAGATGTGTTTGTTGTCATGAATATTGTGCCTATTGTGGTAACACTAGCTATTTTCAAGATCATTAAGTGTGAATTAGTTATTGCAACAAAACCTCGAGCCTCCTTAGGAAAAAATGAAGAGATGATCACATTATTTAGTAATTATACCGAAAATACTTGTAACAAATGCTAGTCTTCAACAAAGACTCCTTGTTAATTGAAATTCAACGCATTCCTAGTCCCAAGGGACTATAGATGTGTTTGTTGCCATGAATATTGTGCCTGTTGTGGGGCACAAGCTAATTTGAAGTTCATTAAGTGTGAATGAGTTATTGTAACAAAAGGTAGAGCCTTCATAGGTAAAAATGAAGAAACGGTCACATTATTTAGTAATTATATTGAAAATACTTGTAAGAAATGCTAGTTTTTAATAAAGACTCCTTCTTGAAAGAAATTCAACACATTCCTAGATCCAAGGGAGAGTAGATGTGTTTGTTGCCATGAATATTGTGCGTGTTGTGGGCACACATGCTACTTTCAAGATCATTATATGTGAATTAGTTATTGCAACAAAACGTTGAGTCTTCTTAGGAAGAAATGAAGAGACGGTCACATTATTCAGTAATTATTCCAAAAATACTTGTAAGAAATGCTGGTCTTCAATAAAGACTCCTTGTTGAATTAAAGTCAATGCATTCCTAGATCCAAGGGAGTGTAGATGTGTTTGTTGCCATGAATATTGTGCCTATTATGGGCACACAAGCTATTTTCAAGATCATTAAGTGTGAATGAGTTATTGTAACAAAAGGTGGAGCCTTTTTAGGAAGAAATGAATAGACGATCACATTATTCAGAAATTATACTGAAAATAATTGCAAGAAATGCTGGACTTCAGCAAAGACTTCTTGTTGAATGAAATTCAATGCATTCTTAGTTCCAAGGGAGTGTAGATGTGTTTGTTGCCATGAATATTGTGCCTATTATGGGCACACAAGCTATTTTCAAGATCATTAAGTGTGAATGAGTTATTGTAACAAAAGGTGGAGCCTTTTTAGGAAGAAATGAATAGACGATCACATTATTCAGTAATTATACCAAAAATACTTGTAAGAAATACTAGTCTTCAACAAAGACTCCTTGTCGAATTATATTCAATGCATTCCTAGACCCAAGGGAGTGTAGATGTGTTTTTTGCATGAATATTGTGCCTGTTGTTGGCACACAAGCTATTTTTGAGTTCATTAAGTGTGAATGAGTTATTGTAACAAAAGGTCGAGCCTTCTTAGGAAGTAATGAAGAGATGGTCTCATTATTAAGTAATTGTACTGAAAATGCTTGTAAGAAATGCTAGTCATCATCAAAGACTCCATGTTTAATGAAATTCAATTTATTCCTAGTTCCAAGGGTGTATAAACATGTTTGTTGCCATGAATATAGTGCCAATAGTGGGCACACAAGCTATTTTCAAGATCATTAGGTTTGAATGACTTATTGCAACAAAAAGTGGAGCCTTCATAGGATGAAATGAAGAGATGGTCACATTATTTAGTAATTATATCAAAAATACTTGAAAGAAATGATAGTCTTTAACAAAGACTCCTTCTTGAATTAAATTCAACGCATTCCTTGATCTAAGGGAGTGTAGATGTGTTTGTTAACATGAATATTGTGCCTGTTGTCATCAGATAAGCTATTTTCTAGATCATTAAGTGTGAATGACTTATTGTAATAAAAGGTGCAGCCTACTTTGGAAGAGATGAAGAGACTGTCACATTATTGAGTCCTCTTTTAATGAAATTCAACACATTCCTAGGTCCAAGGGAGTGTAGATGTGTTTATTGCCATGAATTTTGTGCCTGTTGTGGGCACATAAGCTATTTTGAAGTTCATTAAGTGTGAATGAGTTATTGCAACAAAAGGTGGAGCCTTCATAGGAAGAAATGAAGAGACGGTCACATTATTTAGTAATTATACCAAAAATACATGTAAGAAATGCTAGTCTTCAACAAAGACTCCATGTTGAATTAAATTTAATGCATTCCTCGATCCAAGGGAGTGTAGATGTGTTTGTCGCCATGAATATTGTGCCTGTTGTGTGCACGCAAGCTATTTTCAAGATCATGAAGTGTGAATGACTTATTGCAACAAAAGGTAGAGCCATCTTAGGAAGAAATAAAGAGAGGGTCATATTATTTAGTAATTATATTGAAAGTACTTGTAAGAAATGCTAGTCTTCAACAAAGACTCCTTGAAAGAAATTTAACGCATTCCTAGATCCAAGGGAGTGTAGATGTGTTTGTTGCCATGAATATTGTGCCTTTTATGGGCACAAAAGCTATTTTCAAGATCATTAAGTGTGAATCAGTTATTGCAACAAAAGATGGGGGCTTCTTAGGAAGAAATGAAGAGACAGCCACACTATTCGGTAATTATACCAAAAATACATGTAAGAAATGCTAGTCTTCAACAAAGACTCCATGTTGAATTAAATTCAATGCATTCCTTGATCCAAGGGAGTGTAGATGTGTTTGTTGCCATGAATATTGTCCTTATTGAGGGCACATAAGCTATTTTGAAGTTCATTAAGTGTGAATGAGTTATTGTAACAAATGGTGGAGCCTTTATAGGAAGAAATGAATAGATAGTCACATTATTCAGTAATTATATCGAAAATACTTGTAAGAAATGCTAGTTTACAATCAAGACTCCTTGTTGAATTAAATTCAATGCATTCCTAGATCCAAGGGTGTGTAGATGTGTTTGTCGCACTGAATATTGTGTCTATTGTTGGCAACAAGCTATTTTCGAGATCTTTAGGTGTGAAGGAGTTATTGTAAATAAAGGTGGAGCCTTTTTAGGAGGAAATGAAGAGACGGCCATATTATTCAGCAATTATACTGAAAATACTTGTAAGAAATGCTAGTCTTCAACAAATACTCCTTGTTGAATGAAATTCAACGCATTCCTAGTTCCAAGGGAGTATAAATGGGTTTGATGCCATGAATATTGTGCCTGTTGTCGGTACACAAGCTATTTTCAAGATCATTATTGAATGAATTATTGCAACAAAAGGTGGAGCCTTCTTAGGTGGAAATGATGAGATGGTCACATTATTCTATAATTATACTGAAATTTCTTGTAAGAAATGTTAGTTTTCAACAAAGACTCCTTGTTTAATCAAATTGAATGCATTCCTAGATCCAAGGGAGTGTAAATGTGTTTGTTGCCTTGAATATTATGCCTGTTGTTGGCACACAAGCTATTTTCGAGATCATGAAGTGTGAATGAGTTATTGCAACAAAAGGTCGAGCCTTCTTAGGAAGAAATGAAGAGGTAGTCTCATTGTTTAGTAATTATATCGAAAATGCTTCTAAGAAAAGCTAGTCATCATCAAAGACACGTAATTGAATGAAATTCAACACATTCCTAGTTCGAAGAGAGTATAAATGTGTTTGATGCCATGAATATTGTGTCTCTTGTCGGCACACAAGCTATTTTCAAGATCATTAAGTGTGAATGACTTATTGAAATAAAAGGTGGAGCCTTCTTAGGAGGAAATGATGAGACGATCACATTATTCTATAATTATACCAAAAATACTTGTTAGAAATGTTAGTTTTCAACAAAGACTCCTTGTTGAATTAAATTTAACGCATTCCTAGATGCAAGGGAGTGTATATGTGTTTATTGCCCTGAATATTATGCTTGTTGTTGCACACAAGCTATTTTTGAGATCATTAAGTGTGAATGAGTTATTGCAGCAAAAGGTTGAGCCTTGTTAGGAACAAATGAAGAGATTGTCTCATTGTTTAGTAATTGTATTGAAAATGCATATAAGAAAAGCTAGTCATCATCAAAGACACGTAATTGAATGAAATTCAACGCATTCTTAGTTCCAAGGGAGTATAAATGTGTTTGATGCCATGAATATTGTGCCTGTTGTCAACACACAAGCTATTTTCAAGATCATTAAGTGTGAATGACTTATTGCAACAAAAGGTGGAGCGTTCTTAGGAGGAAATGATGAGACGGTCACATTATTCTGTAATTATACCGGAAATACTTGTAAGAAATGCTAGACTTCAACAAATACTCCTTGTTGAATGAAATTCAACGCATTCCTAGTTCCAAGGGAGTATAAATGGGTTTGATGCCATGAATATTGTGCCTGTTGTCGACACACAATCTATTTTCAAGATCATCAAGTGTGAATGACTTATGGCAACAAAAGGTCGAGCCTTCTTAGGAGGAAATGATGAGACAGTCACATTATTCTGTAATTATACCGGAAGTACTTGTAAGAAATGTTAGTTTTCAACAAAGACTCCTTGTTGAATCAAATTCAATGCATTCCTAGATCCAAGGGAGTGTAGATGTGTTTGTTGCCCTAAATATTGTGCGTGTTGTTGGCACACAAGCTATTTTTGAGATCATTAAGTGTGAATGGGTTATTGCAACAAAAGATCGAGCCTTCTTAGGAAGAAATGAAGAGACGATCTCATTGTTTAGTAATTGTATAAAAAATGCTTCTAAGAAATGCTAGTCATCATCAAAGACTCGTAATTGAATGAAATTTAATGCATTCCTAGTTCCAAGGGAGTATAAATGTGTTTGTTCCCTTGAATATTGTGCCTGCTGTGGGTGCACAAGCTATTTTCAAGATCCTTAACTGCGAATGAGTTATTGCAACAAAAGTTGGAGCCTTCTTAGGGGGAAATGATGAGATGGTCACATTATTCAGTAATTATACCAAAAATACTTGTAAGAAATGTTAGTTTTCAACAAAGACTCCTTGTTGAATTAAATTCAACGCATTCCTAGATCCAAGGGAGTGTAAATGTGTTTATTTCCCCGAATATTGTGCCTGTTGTTAGCACACAAGCTATTTTCGAGATCATTAATTGTGAATGAGTTATTGTAGCAAAAGGTCAAGCCTTCTTAGGAAGAAATGAAGAGACGATCTCATTGTTTAGTAATTCTACCGAAAATGCTTGTAAGAAAAGCTAGTCATCGTCAAAGACACATAATTGAATTAAATTCAACGCATTCCTAGTTCCAAGGGAGTATAAATGTGTTTGATGTCATGAATATTGTGCCTGTTGTTGGCACACAAGCTATTTTCAAGATCATTAAGTGTAAATGACTTATTGCAACAAAAGTTGGAGCCTTCCTAGGAGGAAATGATGAAACGGTCACATTATTCTGTAATGATATTGAAAATACTTGTAAGAAATGTTAGTTTTCAACAAAGACTCCTTGTTGAATTAAATTCAATGCATTCCTAGATCCAAGGGAGTGTAGATGTGTTTGTTGCCTTTAATATTGTGCCTGTTGTTAGCACACAAGCTATTTTCAAGATCATTAAGTGTGAATGAGTTATGCAACAAAAGGTCAAGCTTTCTTTGAAAGAAATGAAGAGATGCTCTCATTGTTTAGTAATTGTATCAAAAATGCTTCTAAGAAAAGCTAGTCATCATCAAAGAGTCATAATTGAATGAAATTCAACGCATTCCTAGTTCCAAGGGAGTATAAATGTGTTTGATGCTATCAATATTGTGCCTATTGTTGGCACACAAGCTATTTTCAAGATCATTATTTTGAAACTATACCGAAAATACTTGTAAAAAATGTTACTTTTAAACAAAGACTCCTTGTTGAATTAAATTCAATGCATTCCCAGACCGAAGGGAGTGTAGATGTGTTTGTGCCCTTGAATATTGTGCCTGCTGTGGGTACACAAGCTATTTTCAAGATCATTAAGTGTGAATGAGTTATTGTAACAAAAGGTGGAGCCTTCTTAGGAAGAAATGAAGAGACAGTCACATTATTCAGTAATTATACCAAAAATACATGAAAGAAATACTAGTCTTTAACAAAGACTCCTTGTTGAATTAAATTCAATGCATTCCAAGATCCAATGGAGTGTAAATGTGTTTGTTGTCATGAGTATCGTGCCTATTGTGGGCACACATGCTATTTTGAAGTTCATCAAGTGTAAATGAGTTATTGCAACAAAAGGTGGAGCCATCTTAGGATGAAATGAAGAGATGGTCACATTATTCAATAATTATACCAAAAATACTTATAAGAAATGCTAGTCTTCAACAAAGACTCCTTGTTGAATGAAATTCAACACATTCTTAGTTCCATGGGAGGGTAAATGTGTTTGTTGCCATGAATATTTTGCCTATTGTTGGCACACAAACTATTTTCAAGATCATTAAGTCTGAATGACTTATTACAATAAAAGATGGAGCCTTCTTTGGAAGAAATGAAGAGACGGTTACATTATTCAGTAATTATACCAAAAATACTTGAAAGAAATGTTAGTCGTGAGCAAAGACTCCTTGTTGAATTAAATTCAATGCATTCTCAGATCAAAGGGAGTGTAGATGTGTTTGTTGCCATGAATATGGTGCCTGCTATGAGACAGTCACATTATTCTGTAATTATACCGAAAGTACTTGTAAGAAATGTTAGTTTTCAACAAAGACTCTTTGTTGAATCAAATTCAATGCATTCCTAGATCCAAGGGAGTGTAGATGTGTTTGTTGCCCTAAATATTGTGCGTGTTGTTGGCACACAAGCTATTTTCAAGATCATTAAGTGCAAATGAGTAATTGCAACAAAAGGTGGAGCCTGCTTAGGAGGAAATGAAGAGACAGACACATTATTCAGTAATTATACTGAAAATACTTTTAAGAAATGCTAGTCCCCAACAAAGACTCCTAGTTCAATTAAATTCAATGCATTCTTAGTCCCAAGGGAGTGTACATGTGTTTGTTGCCAAGAATATTGTGCCTATTGTGGGCACACAAGCTATTTTGAAGTTCATTAACTAGGAAGGAGTTATTGCAATAAAAGGTGGAGACTTCTTAGCAAGAAAGGAAGAGAGGTTCACATTATTCACTAATTATAATGAAAATAGTTGTAAGAAATGCTAGTTTTCAGCAAAGACTCCTAGTTGAATGAAATTCAACATATTCTTAGTTCCAAGGGAGTGTAGATGTGTTTGTTGCCATGAATATTGTGCCTGTTATGGGCACACAAGCTATTTGGAAATTCATTAAGTGTGAATGAGTTTTGCAACAAAAGGTGGAGCCCTTTTAGGAAGAAATGAAGACACGGTCACATTATTCAGCAATTATACCAAAAATACTTGTAAGAAATGCTAGTCCTCAACAAAGACTTCTTATTTAATTAAATTCAGCGGATTCTTTGATCCAAGGGAGTGTAGATGTGTTTGTTGCCATGAATATTGTGCCTGTTGTGAGCACACAAACTATTTTGAATTTCATTCAGTGTCAATTAGTTATTGCTACGAAAGGTGGAGCTTTCTTAGCAAGAAATGAAGAGACAGTCACATTATTCCGTAATTATACTGAAAATACTTGTGAGAAAGGCTAGTCTTCAACAAAGACTCCTTGTCGAATGAAATTCAATGCATTCTTTGTTCCATGGGAGTGTAGATGTGTTTGTTGCCATGAATATTCTGCCTATTGTTGGCACACAAGCTATTTTCAAGATTGTTAAGTGTGAATGACTTATTGCAATAAAAGGTGGAGCCTTCTTAGGAAGAAATGAAGAGATGGTTACATTATTCAGTAATTATCCCCAAAATACTTGAAAGAAATGCTAGTCCTCAACAAAGACTCCTTGTTGAATTAAATTCACTAGATTGTTAGATCCAAGGGAGTGTAGATGTGTTTGTTGCCATGAATATTGTGCCTGCAGTGGGTACACAAGCTATTTTGAAGATCATTAAGTGTGAATGAGTTATTGCAACAAAAGGTGGAACCTTCTTAGGAAGAAATAAAGAGACGGTCACATTATTTAGTAATTATACCGAAAATACATATAAGAAATGCTAGTGTTCAACAAAGACTCATTGTTGAATGAAATTGAACGCATTCCTAGTTCCAAGGGAGAGTAAATGTGTTTGTTGCCTTGAATATTCTGCCTATTGTGGGCACATAAGCTATTTTCAAGATCATTAAGTGTGAATGAGTTATCGAAAGAAAAGGTGGAGCCTTCTTAGGAGGAAATTATGAGACGGTCACATTATTCTGTAATTATACCGAAAATACTTGTAAGAAATGTTAGTTTTCATCAAAGACTCGTTGTTGAATTAAATTCAACGCTTTCCTAGATCCAAGGGAGTGTAAATGTATTTGTTGCCATGAATATTATGCTTGTCATGGGCACACGAGCTATTTTCAAGGTCATTAAGTGTGAATGAGATATTTCAACAAAAGGTGGAGCCTTCTTAGCAGGAAATGTTGAGACAATCACATTGTTTTGTAATTTTACCAAAAATACTTGTAAGAAATATTGGTTTTCAGCAAAGACTCATTATTGAATTAAATTCAACGCTTTCACAGATCCAAGGGAGTGTTAATGTGTTTGTTGCCATGAATATTATGCCTATTGTGGGCACACAAGCTATTTTTAAGATCCAAGGGCGTGTAGATGTGTTTGTTGCCAAGAATATTGTGCCTGTTATGGGCAGACAAGGTATTTTGAAGTTCATTAAGTGTGAATGAATTATTGCAACAAAAGGTGGAGCCTTCTAAGCTAAAAACGAACAGACGGTCACATTATTCAGTAATTATACCGAAAATACTTGTAAGAAATGCTAGTCTTCAACAAAAACTCCTTGTTGAATAAAATTCAACGCATTCATAGATCCAAGGGAGTGTAGATGTGTTTGTTAACATGAATATTGTGCCTGTTGTTGGCGCATAAGCTATTTTTGAGAACATTAAGTGTGAATGAGTTATTGCAACAAAAGGTGGAGCCTTATTAGGATGAAATGAAGAGACAGTCACATTATTCAGTAATTATACCGAAAATACTTGTAAGAAATGTTAGTCTTCAACAAAGACTCCTTGTTGAATGAAATTCAACACATCCTTAGTTCCATGGGAGTGTAGATGTGATTGTTGTCATGAATATTCTGCCTGTTGTCGGCACACAAGCTATTTTCAAGAGCATTAAGTGTGAATGACTTATTGCAAAAAAAGGTGGAGCCTTCTTTGGAGGTAATGAAGAGACGGTTACATTATTCAGTAATTATACCGAAAATACTTGAAAGAAATGTTAGTCGTCAAGAAAGACTCCTTGTTGAATTAAATTCAAGGCATTCCTAGATCCAAGGGAGTGTAGATGTATTTGTTGTCATGAATATTGTGCCTATTGTGGGCACACATGCTATTTTGAAGTTCATTAAGTGTGAATGAGTTATTGCAACAAAAGGTGCAGCCTTCTTAGGTAGAAATGAAGAGACGGTCACATTATTTTGTAAGTATATTGAAAATACTTGTAAGAAATGTTAGTTTTCAGCAAAAGACTTGTTGTTGAATTAAATTCAACACATTCCTAGATGTAAGGGAGTGTAAATGTGCTTGTTGCCATAAATATTATGCCTGTTGTGGGCATACAAGCTATTTTCAAGATCATTAAGTATGAATGAGTTATTGCAACAAAAGGTGGAGCCTTATTAGGAAGAGAGGAAGAGACCGTCAAATTATTCAGTAATTATACTGAAAATACTTGTAAGAAATGCTAGTCTTCAACAAAAACTCCCTGATGAATTAAATTCAACGCATTCCTAGATCCAAGGGAGTGTAGATGCGTTTATTGCATTCAATATTGTGCTTGTTGTTGGCACACAAGCTATTTCCGAGATCATTAAGTGTGAATGAGTTATTGCAACAAAAGTTTAAGCCTTCTTGGGAAGAAATGAAGAGACGATCCCATTATTTAGTAATTATACCAAAAATGCCTATAAGAAAAGCTAGTCTTCATCAAAGACTCATTGTTCATTGAAATTCAACGCATTCCTAGTTCCAAGGGAGTATAAATGTGTTTGTTGCCATGAATATTATGCCTGTTGTGGGCATACAAGCTATTTTCAAGATCATTAAGTGTGAATGAGTTATTGTAACAATAGGTGGAGCCTTCTTAGGATGAAATGAAGAGTCAGTCACATTATTCAGTAATTATACCGAAAATACTTGTAAGAAATGTTAATCCTCAACAAAGACTCCTTGCTTATTTAAATTCAATGAATTCCTAGATCCAAGGGAGTGTAAATGTGTTTGTTGCCGAGAATATTGTGCCTATTGTGGGCACACAAGGTATTTTCAAGTTCATTAAGTGTGAATGAATTATTTCAACAAAAGGTGGAGCCTTATAAGCTAAAAACGAATAGACGGTCACATTATTCAGTTATTATACCGAAAATACTTGTAAGAAATACTAATCTATAACAAAGTCTTCTTGTTGAATTGAATTTAACCCATTTCTACTTCCCAAGGGAGTGTAGATGTGCCTATTGCCATGAATATAGTGCCTTTTGTAGGCAAACAAGCTATTTTTAGGATTATTAAGTATGAATGAGTTATTGCTACAAAAGGCAGAGCCTTCTTAGGAAGAAATAAAGAGACGGTCTTGTTTTTGAGCAATTATCCCGAAAAAAAACTTGCAAGACACGCTAGTCTTCAACAAGGACTCCTTGTTGAATGAAATTGAACGAATACCTAGTTCCCAAGGGTGTGTAGATGTGCTTGGTACAATGAATATAGTGCCTTTTTTGGGCATTCAAGCTATTTTCAAGATCCTTAAGTCTGAATGGGTTATTGCAACAAATGGAGGACCCTTGTTTGGAAGAATATAATGCTTGTAAGAATTAGTCATCATCAAAGACTCCTTGTTTAATGAAATTCAACACATTCCTAGTTCCAAAGGAGTATAGATGTGTTTGTTGTCATGAATATAGTGCCTGTTGTGGGCACACAAGCTATTTTCAAAATCATTAGCTGTGAATGAGTTATTGCAACAAGAGGTGGAGCCTTCTTCGGAAGAAATGAAGAGACGTTCACATTATTCAGTAATTATATCGAAAATACTTGCAAGAAATGTTAGTTTGCAACAAAGGCTCTTTGTTGAATGAAATTCAACAAATTCCTAGTTCCAAGGGAATGTAGATGTGTTTGTTGCCATGAATATTGTGCCTGTTGTGGGCACATAAGCTATTTTTTAGATCATTAAGTGTGAATGAGTTGATGCAACAAAGGGTGGAGCCTTGTTAGGAAGAAATGAAGGTCTTGTTATTAAGCAATTATACTGAAGATACTTGGAAGAAATGCTAGTCTTTAACAAGGACTCCTTGTTGAATGAAATTCAACGAATTCCTAGTTCCCAAGGGTGTGTAGATATGCTTGTTGCGACCAATATAGTGCCTTTTTTAGGCATTCAAGCTATTTTCAAGATCATTAAGTCTGAATGGGTTATTGCAACAAAAGGACGAGCCTTGTTAGGAAGAAATGCAGAGACAGTCTCATTATTTAATAATTATACTGAGAATGCTTGTAAGAAATGCTAGTCATCATCAAAGACAACATGTTTAATGAAATTCAATTATTCCTAGTTCCAAGGGAGTATAGATGTGTTTGCTGCCATAAATATAGTGCTTGTTATAGGCACACAAGCTATTTTCAAGATCATTAGGTGCGAATGAGTTATTGCAACAAATGGAGGAGTCTTCTTAGGAAGAAATGAAGAGACGTTCACATTATTCAGTAATTATAACAAAATACTTGTAAGAAATGCTAGTCTTCAACAAAAAGTCCTTGTTGAATGAAATTTAACTCATTCTTAGTTCGAAGGGAGTGTAGATGCGTTTGTTGCCATGAATATTGTGCCAGTTGTGGGCATACAAGCTATTTTCAAGATCATTAAATGTGAATGAGTTATTGCAACAAAAGGTGAAGCCTTCTTAGGAAGAAATGAAGAGATGGTCACATTATTCAGTAATTATACCAAAAATACTTGTAAAAAATGCTAGTCTTCAACAAAGACCCCTTCTTGAATTAAATTGAATGCATTCCTAGATCCAAGGGAGTGTAAATGTGTTTGTTCCCACAAATATTGTGCCTTTTGTGGGCACACAAGCTATTTTCAAGATCATTAAGTATGAATGACTTATTGCAAAAAAAAGTGGAGCTTTCTTAGGAAGAAATGAAGAGATAGTTACATTATTCATTAATTATATCGAAAATACTTGAAAGAAATGTTAGTTATCAAGAAAGACTCCTTGTTGAATTAAATTCAAGGCATTCCTAGATCCAAGGGAGTGTAGATGTGGTTATTGCCATGAATATTATGCCTATTGTGGGCACACAAGCTATTTTGAAGTTCATTAAGTGCGAATGAGTTATTGCAACAAAAGGTGGAGTCTTCTTAGGAAGAAATGAAGAGACGGTCACATTATTCAATAATTATACCAAAATTACTTGTAAAAAATGCTAGTGTTCAACAAACACTCCTTGTCGAAATAAATTAAATGCATTCCTAGATCTAAGGGACTGTAGATGTGTTTGTTGCCATGAATATTGTGCCTGTTGTTGGCACACAAGCCAGTTTTAAGATCATTAAGTATGAATGACTTATTGCAAAAAAAGGTGGAGCCTTCTTAGGAAGAAATGAAGAGACGTTCACATTATTCAGTAATTATACCAAAAATACTTGTAAGAAATGCTAGTCTTCAACAAAAACACCTTGTCGAATGAAATTCAACTCATTCTTAGTTCAAAGGGAGTGTATATGTGTTTTTTGCTGTGAATATTATGCCAGTTGTGGGCATACAAGCTATTTTCAAGATCATTAAGTGTGAATGAGTTATTACAACAAAAGGTGGAGCCTTCTGAGGAAGAAATGAAGAGATGGTCACATTATTCAGTAATTTTACCAAAAATACTTGTAAAAAATGCTAGTCTTCAACAGAGGCTCCTTGTTGAATTAAATTAAATGCATTCCTAGATCCAAGGGAGCGTAAATGTGTTTGTTGCCATGAATATTATGCTTATTGTGGGGACACAAGCTATTTTCAAGATCATTAAGTGTGAATGAGTTATTGCAACAAAGGTAGAGCCTTCTTAGGAAGAAATGAAGAGACATTCACATTATTTAGTAATTATACGAAAAATACTTGTAAGAAATGCTAGTCTTCAACAAAAACTCCTTGTCGAATGAAATTTAACTCATTCTTAGTTCGAGGGAGTCTACATGTGTTTGTTGCCGTGAATATTGTGCCAATTGCGGGCATACAAGCTATTTTCAAGGTCATTAAGTGTGAATGAGTTATTACAACAAAGGTGGAGCCTTCTGAGGAAGAAATGAAGAGATGGTCACATTATTCAGTAATTTTACCAAAAATACTTGTAAAAAATGCTAGTCTTCAACAGAGGCTCCTTGTTGAATTAAATTAAATGCATTCCTAGATCCAAGGGAGTGTAAATGTGTTTGTTGCCATGAATATTATGCTTATTGTGGGGACACAAGCTATTTTCAAGATCATTAAGTGTGAATGAGTTATTGCAACAAAGGTAGAGCCTTTTTAGGAAGAAATGAAGAGACATTCACATTATTTAGTAATTATACAAAAAATACTTGTAAGAAATGCTAGTCTTCAACAAAAACTCCTTGTCGAATGAAATTTAACTCATTCTTAGTTCGAGGGAGTCTAGATGTGTTTGTTGCCATGAATATTGTGCCAGTTGCGGGCATACAAGCTATTTTGAAGATCATTAAGTGTGAATGAATTATTGCAACAAAAGATGGAGTCTTCTGAGGAAGAAATGAAGAGATGGTCACATTATTCAGTAATTTTACCAAAATACTTGTAAGAAATGCTAGTCTTCAACAAAGACTCTTTGTTTAATGAAATTCAACTCATTCTTAGTTCCAAGGGAGTGTAGATGTGTTTGTTGCCATGAATATTGTGCTAGTTCTGGGCATACATGCTATTTTCAAGATCATTAAGTGTGAATGAGTTATTGCAACAAATGGTGGAGCCTTCTTAGGAAGAGAGGAAGAGACGGTGAAATTATTCAGTAATTATGCCGAAAATTCTTGTAAGAATGGCTAGTCTTCAACAAAGACTCCTTGTTCAATTAAATTCAAGGCACTCCCAGATCCAAGGGAGTGTAGATGTGGTTGTTGCCATGAATATTGTGCCTATTGTTGGCACACAAGCCAGTTTTAAGATCATTAAGTATGAATGACTTATTTCAAAAAAAGGTGGAGCCTTCTTAGGAAGAAATGAAGAGACGTTCACATTATTCAGTAATTATACCAAAAATACTTATAAGAAATGCTAGTCTTCAACAAAAACACCTTGTTGAATGAAATTCAACTCATTCTTAGTTCGAAGGGAGTGTATATGTGTTTGTTGCCGTGAATATTATGCCAGTTGTGGGCATACAAGCTATTTTCAAGATCATTAAGTGTGAATGAGTTATTACAACAAAAGGTGGAGCCTTCTGAGGAAGAAATGAAGAGATGGTCACATTATTCAGTAATTTTACCAAAAATACTTGTAAGAAATGCTAGTCTTCAACAGAGGCTCCTTGTTGAATTAAATTAAATGCATTCCTAGATCCAAGGGAGTGTAGATGTGGTTGTTGCCATGAGTATTATGCCTGTTGTGGGCACGCAAGCTATTTTGAAGTTCATTAAGTGTGAATGAGTTATTGCAACAAAAGGTGGAGCCTTCTGAGGAAGAAATGAACAGATGGTCACATTATTCAGCAATTTTACCAAAAATACTTGTAAGAAATGCTAGTCTTCAACAAAGGCTCCTTGTTGAATTAAATTAAATGCATTCTTAGATCCAAGGGAGTGTAAATGTGTTTGTTGCCATGAATATTATGTCTGTTGTGGGCACACAAGCAATTTTCAAGATCATTAAGTGTGAAGATATTTCAAGATCATTAAGTGTGAATGAGTTATTAAACAAAAGGTGGAGCCTTTTTAGGAGGAAATGATGAGACGTTCACATTATTTAGTAACTATACCAAAAATACTTGTAAGGAATGCTAGTTTTCAACAAAGACTCTTTATTGAATGAAATTCAACTCATTCTTAGTTCCAAAGGAGTGTAGATGTGTTTGTTGCCATGAATATTGTGCCAGTTGTGGGCATACAAGCTATTTTCAAGATCATTAAGTGTGAATGAGTTATTGCAACGAATGGTGGAGCCTTCTTAGGAAGAAAGGAGGAGACGGTCAAATTATTCAGTAATTATTTTGAAAATACTTGTAAGAAATGTTAGTCTTCAACAAGACTCCTTGTTAAATTAAATTCAAGGCATTCTTAGATCCAAGGGAGTGTAGATGTGTTTGTTGCCATGAATATTGTGCCTGTTGTGGGCACACAAGCTATTTTGAAGTTCATTAACTGTGAATGAGTTATTGCAACAAAAGTTGGAGCCTTCTTAGGTAGAAATGAAGAGATGGTCACATTATTCAATAATTATATTGAAAATACTTGTAAGAAAGGTTAGTTTTCAATAAAGACTCATCGTTGAATTAAATTTAATGGATTCCTAGATCCAAGGGAGCATAAATGTGTTTGTTGCCATGAATATTATGCCTGTTGTGGGCACATAAGCTATTTTCAAGATCATTAAGTGTGAATGAGTTATTGCAACAAAAGGTGGAGCCTTCCCAGGAGGAATTGATGAGACGGTCACATTATTCTATAATTTTACAGAAAATACTTGTAAGATAAGCTAGTCTTCAACAAAGACTTGTTGTTGAGTGAAATTCAACGCATTCCTAGTTCTAAGGGAGAGTAAATTTGTTTGTTACCATGAATATTGTGCCTTTTGTGGGCACATAAGCTATTTTCAAGATCATTTAGTGTGAATGACTTACTAGGACAAAAGGTTGAGCCTTTTTAGGAAGAAATGAAGAGACGGTCACATTATTTAGTAATTATACCAAAAATACTTGAAAGAAAGGTTAGGTTTCAACAAAGACTCATTGCTGAATTAAATTCAATGCATTCCTAGATCCAAAGGAGTGCAAATGTGTTTGTTGCCATGAATATTATGCCTATTGTGGGCACATAAGCCATTTTCAAGATCATGAAGTGTGAATGAGTTATTGCAACAAAAGGTGGAGCCTTCTCAGGAGGAAATGATGAGATGGTCACATTATTCTGTAATTATACAAAAAATACTTGTAAGAAAGGCTAGTCTTCAACAAAGGCTTGTTGTTGAGTGAAATTGAACGCATTGCTAGTTCCGAGGGAGTATAAATGTGTTTATTGGCATGAATATTATGCATGTTGTGGGCACACAAGGTATTTCTAAGATCATTAAGTGTGAATGAGTTATTGTAACAAAAGGTGGAGCCTTCTTAGGAGGAAATGAAGAGACGGTCTCTTTATTCAGTAATTATAATGAAAATACTTGTAAGAAATGATAGTCCTCAACAAAGACTCCATGTTGAAGGAAATTCAATGCATTTTTAGTTCCATGGGAGTGTAGATGTGTTTGTTGCCAAGAATATTGTGCCTATTGTGGGAACACATGCTATTTTAAAGTTCATTAAGTGTGAATGAGTTATTGCAACAAAAGGTGGAGCCTTCTTACCAAGAAATGAAAAGACCGTCACATTATTCTGTAAATGTACCGAAAATACTTGTAAGAAATGCTAGTCCTCAACAAAGTCTCCTTTTTGAATTAAATTCAACGGATTCCTAGATCCAAAGGAGTGTAGATGTATTTATTGTCATGAATATTATGCCTGTTGTGGGCACACAAGCTATTTTCACGATCTTTCAATGTGAATAAGTTATTGCAACAAAAGGTGGACCTTCTTAGGAAGAGATGAAGAGAGAATCTCATTATTCAGTAAATATACGAAAAATACTTGTAAGAAATGCTAATCTATAACAAAGACTCCTTATTGAATTGAATTCAACTCATTCCTACTTCCCAAGGGAGTGTAGATGTGCCTGTTGCCATGGATATAATGCCCTTTGTAGGCAAACAAGCTATTTTCAAGATCATTAAGTGTGAATGAGTTATTGCAACAAAAGGTGGAGCCTTGTTAGGAAGAAATGAAGAGACAGTCTCGTTATTGACCAATTATACCGAAAATACTTGTAAGACATGCTAGTCTTCAACAAGGACTCCTTGTTGAATGAAATTCAACGAATTCCTAGTTCTTAACGGTGTGTAGATGTGCTTGGTGTGACGAATATAGTGCCTTTTGTGGGCATTCAAGCTATTTTCAAGATCATTAAGTCTAAATGGGTTATTGCAACAAATAGAGGACCCTTGTTAGGAAGAAATGAAGATAGGGTCTTATTATTTAATAATCATACCGACAATTCTTGTAGGAAATGCTAGTCATCATCAAAGACTCATTGTTTAATGAAATTCAATGCATTCCTAGTTCCGATGGAGTATAGATGTGTTTGTTGCAATATATATAGTGCCTGTTGTGGGCACACAAGCTATTTTCAAGATCATTAGGTGTGAATGAGTTATTGCAAGAAAAGGTGGAGCCTTCTTAGGAAGAAATAAAGAGATGTTCACATTATTCAGTAATTATATTGAAAATACTTGTAAGAAATGCTAGTTTGCAACAAAGGCTCCTTATTGAATGAAATTCAATGAATTCCTTGTTCCAATGGAATGTAGATGTGTTTGTTGCCATGAATATTGTGCCTGTTGTGGGCACACAAGCTATTTTCAATATCATTAGGTGTAAATGAGTTATTGCAACAAAAGGTCGTGCCTTCTTAGGAAGAAATGAAGAGACGGTCACATTATTTTGTACTTATACCAAAAATACTTGTAAGAAATGCTAGTCTTCAATAAATACTCTTTGTTGAATTGAATTCAACCCATTCCTACTTCCCAAGGAAATGTAGATGTGCCTGTTACCATGGATATAGTGCCTTTTGTAGGCAAACAAGCTATTTTAAAGATCATTAAGTGTGAATGAGTTATTGCAACAAAAGGTGGAGCCTTGTTAGGAAGAAATGAAGTGACAGTCTCGTTATTGAGCAATTATTCCAAAAATACATTGAAGAAATGCTAGTCTTTAACAAGGACTCCTTGTTGAATGAAATTCAATGAATTCATAGTTCCCAAGGGTGTGTAGATGTGCTTGTTACAATGAATATAGTGCCTTTTGTGGGCATTCAAGCTATTTTCAAGATCATTAAGTCTGAATTGGTTATTGCAACAAATAAAGGAGCCTAGATAGGAAAAAATGCAGAGACAATCTCATTATTTAATAATTATATTGAAAATGCTTGTAAGAAATGCTAGTCATCATCAAAGACTCCATGTTTAATGAAATTCAACGCTTTCCTAGTTCCAAGGGAGTATAGATGTATTTGTTTCCATGAATATAGTGTCTGTTATGGGCATAAAAGCTATTTTCAAGATCATTAGGTGTGAATGAGTTATTGCAACAAATGGCGGAGCCTTTTTAGGAAGAAATGAAGAGCCGGTCACATTATTTAGTAATTCTGCCGAAAATATTTGTAAGAAATGCTAGTCTTCAACAAAGACTCTGTGTTGAATGAAATTCAACGCATTCCTAGTTCCAAGGGAGTGTAGATGTGTTTGTTGCCATGAATATTGTGCTTGTTGTGGGCACACAAGCTATTTTCGAGATCATTAAGTGTGAATGAGTTATCGCAACAAAAGGTGGAGCCTCGTTAGGAAGAAATGAATAGACGGTCTCATTATTTAGTAATTATGCCGAAAATGCTTGCAAGAAAAGCTAGTCATCATGAAAGATTCATTATTGAATCAAATTCAATGCATTCCTAGTTCTAAGGGAGTATAAATGTGTTGGTTGCCATGAATATTGTGCCTGTTGTGGGCACAAAAGCTATTTTCAAGATCATTAAGTGTGAATGAGTTATTGCAAGAAAAGTTGGAGCCTTCTTAGGAAGAAATGAATAGACAGTCACATTATTCAGTAATTATACTGAAAATACTTGTAAGAAATGCTAGTCTCCAATGAAGACTCCTTATTGAATGAAATTCAAGTCATTCTTTGTTCCCAGGGAGTGTAGATGTGTTTGCAGCCATGAATATTGTGGTTGTTGTCAACACTCGAGCTATTTTCAAGATCATTAAGTGTGAATGACTTATAGTAACAAAAAGTGAAGACTTGTTAGGAAGAAATGAAAAGACAGTCACATTATTCAGTAATTATACTGAAAATAGTTGTAAGAAATGTTAGTCTTCAACAAAGACTCCTTGTTGAATTAAACTTAATGCATTCCTAGATCCAAGGGACTGTAAACATGTTTGTTGCCATGAATATTGTGCCTATTGTGGGCACACAAGCTATTTTCAAGATCATTAAGTGTGAATGAGTTATTGCAACAAAAGGTGGAGCCTTCTTAGGAAGAAATGAAGAGACGGTCACATTATTCAGTAATTATACTGAATATACTTGTAAGAAATGCTAATCCTCAACAAAGACTCCTTGTTGAATTAAATTCAATGGATTCCCAGATCCAAGGAAGTGTAGATGCGTTTGTTGCCATGTATATTGCGCCTGTTCTGGGCACACAAGCTATTTTGAAGTTCATTAAGTGTGAATGACTTATTGCAACAAAAGGTGAAGCCTTCTTAGGAAGAAATGAAGAGACGGTCAAATTATTTAGTAATTATACCTAAAATACTTGTAAGAAATGCTAGTCTTTAACAAAGGCCTCCTTGTTGAATGAAATTCAATGCATTCCTAGTTCCAATGGAATGTTGATGTGTTTGTTGCCATGAATATTATGCCTGTTATGGGCACACAAGCTATTTTCAAGGTCATTAAGTGTGAATGAGTTATTGCATCAAAAGTTGGACCTTCTTAGGAAGAGATGAAGAGACAATCTCATTATGCAGTAATTATACCAAAAATACTTGTAAGAAATGCTAGTCTTCAACAAAAACTCCTTGTTGAAAGAAATTCAACGCATTCCTAGTTCTAAGGGAGTGCAGATGGCTTTATTGCCAGGGATATTGTGCCTGCTGTGGCACAAAAGTTATTTTCAAGATCATTAAATGTGAATGAGTTATTGCAACAAAAGGTGGACCTTCTTAGGAAAAGATGAAGAGACAATCACATTATTTAGTAAATAAACCTAAAAAACTTGTAAGAAATGCTAGTCTTCAGCAAAGACTCCTTGTTGAATGAAATTCAATGCATTCCTAGTTCCCAAGGGTGTGTAGATGTGCTTGTTGTGATGAATATAGTGCGTTTTGTGGGCATTCAAGGTATTTTCAAGTTCATTAAGTGTGAATGAGTTATTGCAACAAAAGATGAACCTTGTTAGGAATAAATGAAGAGACGTTCCCAATATTTAGTAATTGTACCAAAAATGCTTGAAAGAAAAGCTAGTCATCATCAAAGACTCCTTGTTGAATGAAATTCAATACATTCCTAGTTCCAAGGGAGTGTGGATGTGTTTGTTGCATGAATATTGTGCTTGTTGTGGGCACACAAGTTATTTTCAAGATCATTAAGTGTAAATGAATTATTGCAACAAAAGGTGGACCTTTTTAGGAAGAGATGAAGAGACAATCTCATTATTTAGTAAATATACCAAAAGAACTTGTAAGAAATGCTAGTCTTCACCAAGGACTCCTTGTTGAATGAAATTCAACGCATTCTTAGTTCCCAAGGGTGTTGCGATGAATATAGTGCGTTTTGTGGGCATTCAAACAATTTTCGAGTTCATTAAGTGTGAATGAGTTATTGCAATAAAAGTTGGAGCCTTGATAGGAAGAAATGAAGAGACGGTCACATTATTCAGTAATTATACCAAAAATACTTGTAAGAAATGCTAGTCTTCAACAAAGACTCCTTGTTGAATGAAATTTAGTGCATTCCTAGTTCCAAGGGAGTGTCAATGTGTTTGTAGCCTTGAATATTGTGCCTATTGTGGGCACACAAGCTATTTTGAAGTTCATTAAGTGTGAATGAGTTATTGCAACAAAAGGTGGAGCCTTGTTAGGAAGAAATGAGGAGACGTTCTCAATATTTAGTAATTGTACCAAAAATGCTTTTAAGAAAAGCTAGTCATCATCAAAGACTCCTTGTTCAATGAAATCCCATGCATTGCTTGTTCCAAGGGAGTGTAGATGTGTTTGTACCCATGAATATAATGTGTTTTGTGGGCATTCAAGCTATTTTCAAGATCATTAAGTGTGAATGAGTTATTGCAACGGAAACTGGAGCCTACTTAGGAAGAAATGAAGAGACGGTCACATTATTCAGTAATTATACCGAAAATACTTGTAAGAAATGCTGGTCTTCAACAGAGACTCCTTGTTGCATTAAATTCAATGCATTCCTAGTTCCCAAGGGTGTGGTGATATGCTTGTTGCAATGAATATAATGCGTTTTGTGGGCATTCAAACAATTTTCGAGTTCATTAAGTGTGAATGAGTTATTGCAATAAAAGGTGGAGCCTTGATAGGAAGAAATGAAGAGAAGGTCTCATTATTAAGTAATTGTACCAAAAATGCTTGTAAGAAATGCTAGTCATCATCAAAGACTCCTTGTTTAATGAAATTCAACGCATCCCTAGTTCCAAGGGAGTAAAATGTGTTTGTTGCCATGAATATTGTGCCTGTTGTGGGCACACAAGCTATTTTCAAGTTCATTAAGTGTGAATGAGTTATTGCAACAAAATGTGGAGCCTTCTTAGGAAGAAATGAAGAGACAGTCACATTGTTCAGTAATTATACCGAAAATACTTGTAAGAAATGCTAGTCCTCAACAAAGACTCTTTGTTGAATTAAATTCAAGGGATTCCTAGATCCAGGGGAGTATAGATGTGCTTGTTGCCATGAATATTGTGCTTGTTATGGGCACACAAGTTATTTTCAAGATCATTAAGGGTGAATGAGTTATTGCGACAAAAGGTGGAGCCTTTTTAGGAGGAAATGAAGAGATGGACACATTATTCAGTAATTATATCAAAAATACTTGTAAGAAATGCTAGTCCTCAAGAAAGACTCTTGTTGAATTAAATTTAACGGATTCCTAGATCCAAGGGAGTGTCGATGTGTTTGTTGCCATGAAGATTGTGCCTGTTATGGGCACATAAGCTATTTTGAAGTTCATTAAGTGTGAATGAGTTATTGCAACAAAATGTGGAGATTTGTTAGGAGGAAATGAGGAGACATTCTCAATATTTAGTAATTGTACCGAAAATGCTTGTAAGAAATGCTAGTCATCATAAAAAACTCTTTGTATAATGAAATTCAATGCTTTTCTAGTTCTAAGGGAGTATAAATATGTTTTTTGCCATCAATATTGTGCTTGTTGTGGGCACACAAGTTATTTTCAAGATCATTAAGTGTGAATGCGTTATTGCAACAAAAGGTGGAGCCTTCTTAGGAAGAAATGAAGAGACGGTCACATTATTCAATAATTATTCCAAAAATACTTATAAGAAATGCTAGTCTTCAATAAAGACTCCTTGTTGAATGAAATTCAACTCATTCTTAGTTCCAAGGGAGTGTAGATGTGTTTGGTGGCATGAATATTGTGCCTATTGTGGGCTCACAAGCTATCTTGAAGTTCATGTGAATGAGTTATTGGAACAAAAGGTGGAGCCTTGGTAGGAAGAAATAAGGAGATGTTCTCAATATTTAGTGATTGTACTGAAAATGCTTGCAAGAAAAGCTAGTCATCATCCAAGACTCCTTATTGAATGAAATCCAACGCATTACTTGTTCCAAGGGAGTGTAGATGTGTTTGTTACCATGAATATTATGCCTATTGTGGGCAGACAAGCTATTTTTAGGATCTTTCAGTGTGAATAAGTTATTGCAACAAAATGTGGACCTTCTTAGGAAGAGATGAAGAGTCAATCTCATTATTTAGTAAATATATTGAAAATACTTGTAAGAAATGGTACTTTACAACAAAGACTCCTTGTTGTATTGAATTTAACCCATTCCTACTTCCCAAGCTATTTTCAAAATCATTAAATGTGAATAAGTCATTGCAACAAAAGGTGTAGCCTTTTTAGGAAGAAATGAAGAGACAATCTCGTTATTAAGCAATTATACCAAAAATACTTGTAAGAAATGCTAGTCTTCAACAAGGACTCCTTGTTGAATGAAATTCAACGAATTCCTAGTTCCCAAGGGTGTGTAGATGTGCTTGTTGGGATGAATATAGTGCCTTTTGTGGGCATTCAAGCTATTTTCAAGATCATTAAGTCTGAATGGGTTATTGCAACAAAAGTAGGAGCCTTGTTAGGAAGAAATGAGGAGATAGTCTCTTTATTTAGTAATTATACCGAAAATGCTTGTAAGAAGTGATAGTCATCATCAAAGACTCCTTGTTTAATGAATTCAATGCATTCCTAGTTCCAAGGGAGTATAGATGTGTTTGTTGCCATGAATATTGATGAGAACTGTAGAGATGATGGGAGGAAGGCTTCAATGGATGCAAGAGGTCCATTGCACATTCCAGAAGGCCTAATAATACGAGCTAGAGCTCTAATCAATGCAAGAGGTCCATTGCACATTCCAGAATGCCCAATAACACGAGCTAGAGCCAAAAAGATGGAAGAAGCAATAAATTGGCTGATTAAGGACATTCAGGCCAACGAAGTTTCAAATGATATGAATTCAAGTTTGAAAGAAAGTCCAGGCCTTTTTAATATCATTAAAGTATTTAAAGAGTTAGGACTAAGTAATAGTAGTCACTCCAAATTAGGAGTTTATTTTTTGTGTAAAAATTTGTCCCTAGATAGGAATTCCTTCTAAATAAGGAAATGTCCTAAGTAGGAATTTATGCCTTTTTAGGATTGCTATCTTAGCCTATAAATAGGCACAACTTGTAAGTTCTGGAAAAGGAGACAATTTATTAGACAACTTTGAGTTAAATAGAAAGCAAGGGTTTTCTCCCTTGGTTCTTTTATGAACTAAAGAACTTATCAAGAGGTACTTCTTTTTATGGCATTCAAACTGACTTATCACTCCTAATTCCTTTCTTTTCTGGAGTGTGGCATCCTTATCCTTCTTAAATACCCTAGGTTCGTGTTCCTTTGAATGTTGGGTCTAAGGTTTGTGTTGTTATAGTCTGATTTAGCTTTCTTGGATATTCTTTGATTCCTTGTGTGTGTTGGGTCCCTAAGCCACATCTTTAGGGGTTTTCCACATCAGTTGGTATGCTATAGGACAAACTTGGATGGCATAACAAGAAAATAGATGACAAAATTGGAGTTGAGCAAGGAAGGTATATTATTATGATAGCCAATATGACCAAGCTATTAACTTTTATCAATAACTTGAATTGGATGCCTTCTTTCTTTTGGTCTTCTTTTTTTGTTTTCCTTTTTTGTTTTTTTTTTCGTTCCTCTTTTTTTTTGTTATTTTTTTTCTCAACTCAAAATAATAGTATAATACTTAGAGACAACAATTGATATTGAAATTTGCACATTTTTTATAGTTATGGTCTTAAACAAATGAGCAAAGTAAGAAGGGTTACAAAAAGACAGATTAGCACATTTGAATGGTAATAGATAAATCATAAGGTAGCAAATTAAAGAATTAATCGATACAACCTATTTTAGAGTCAGTCTCTAACACCAACTGATGCATCATCAGTTTTATGGCATGGGATGACGTGTGCCATCTTTGAAAATCTATTAACAACAACAAATACAGAATCCCTACCCCTTTTTGTTCGTGGCAATCCTAGTACAAAGTCCATAGATAAATCAACCCAGGGATGGCTAGGTATGGGTAAAGGGGTATACAAGCCATGGGGTAAAACTCTAGATTTAGCCTGTTTGCATGTTATGCATTTCTCACATATCCTCTCAACATCTTGTTTCATGCGTGGCCAAAAGAAATGTTCATTTAGGACATCTAGGGTTTTCCTAACTCTGAAATGACCCATTAGACCACCCTTATGAGCTTCTCTTACAACCAACTCCCTTAAAGAACTCATAGGCATGTATAAACGATTTTCCCTAAATAAGAAATCCTTATGCCTAAAAAACTTCTCAAAGGTTGACTTCTCACATGCTCCATACACATTAGCAAAGTCCGGATCATTCACATATAAATCTTTAATATGCTTAAATCCTAATAAGTTTATAGTAAGTGTAGAGATAAGGGTATACCTGCGAGATAATGCATTAGCTACCACATTTTCCTTACCTTCTTTATATTTGATGATGTAAGGAAAGGTCTTAATGAATTCAATCCACTTGGCATGTCTTTTGTTTAACTTTCCTTGTCCCTTCAAGTGCTTCAACGATTCATGGTCATTATGGATGACAAACTCCTTGGACCAAAGGTAATGTTGCCATGTCTCCAAAGCCTATACCAATGCATACATCTCTTTATCATAAGTAGGATAATTAAGGCTTGCTCCACTTAGCTTTTCACTAAAGTAAGCAATTGGGTGCCTTTCAGTGATTTTGTTGATTGCTTGATAATCAACACACATCCTCCAAGTCCCATATTTCTTGGGTACAAGTAGGACAAGAACAGCACATGGACTCATGCTTTCCCTCACCTATCCTTTGGATATAAGCTCCTCAATCTGCCTTTGAAGCTCCTTTGTCTCCTCAGGATTACTCTTATATGCTGGCCGGTTAGGGATGGATGCACCTGGGATGAAATCAATTTGATGCTCAATCCCTCTATTAGGTGGCAATCCACTCGGGACATCATCAGGGAATACATCTTCAAATTCCTGCAATTGAGCAACAACAACACTAGGCAAAGATGGGTCAAACTTGTTAGTGTTAAAATAAGCCTCTTTGTACAAAAGTACAATCATAGGCTGTTTGGCATAGAATGCTCTTTTGACATCACTCTCTTTTGCATAGAAACTTTCTCTTTTCTTCTCCTTCTCTTGTGTCCTCACATTTTCTCCTCCCTTTTCTCTTTTATCAATCTCTATTTTCTATTCACTCTCATTTTTAATCCTTAATTGATCCTTATAAGCTTGTTGAGGTGATAATGGTACAAGAGTGACAGGTTTTTCATTCATTACAAAGGAATATCGATTCTTGAAGCCATCATGCATAACTTGCCTATCAAATTATCATGGTCTTCCTAATAGAATATGGCCCATATGTATAGGTACAACATCACATAAAATTTATCACGGTACCTTCTAATAGAAAATGATATGAGCACTTGCTTATTTATCTTGACTTCGCCACTCTGATTCAACCATTGAAACTTATATGGCCTAGGATGCTTCATAGTAGGTAAATCCAGCTTCTCAACCATAGTTGTGTTAGCAACATTAGTGCAACTCCCGCCATCAATAATCATACTACATACCTTCTCTTTGATGAGACACCTTGTTTGAAAGATGTTATCTCATTGCACCTCATATTCTTCCTTTACTTGCACATTCAATGCTCACCTTGTAACGAGAGCTACTCCATTAACTGGATACTCCTCTCCATCACTTTCACCCTCTGATGATGGCACAGAATCATCATCTGATTCACTTTCAGTTTCAATATCACCATTACTTCTCAAGATCATTGCATGCTTATTTAGACATTGAGATGCAATGTGACCCCTACCCAAACACTTAAAACATTTAACATCTCTATTTATACTTGGTTGGGGGTCATAATTACCTGCCTCCTTGCTAGAACCTAAGTTCTGCCCAAACCATGTGGAACCCTTTCATTTGAGTTGCCTTTCAACTTTCATTTCCATGTGCACCATGTCTTCTAATTCCACATAGTGTTGCAATTCAACCACGTTTGCTATGTCCCTATTTAGCCCTTGTAGAATGTGAGCCATGGTTGCTTCTCTATCTTCCTCTACATTTTCCCTAATCATGGTAATCTCCATCTCCTTGTGGTAGTCCTCCATACTTTTGGTGCCCTGAGTGAGTCCTTGCAGCCTTTGGTACAGCTCCCTATAATAGTGATTAGGGACAAACCTCCTCCTCATGATAGCCTTCATCTCCTCCCATGTATCAATAGGCCACTCAGGATTCCTTCTCCTAGTCAAAACAAGTTGATCCCACCAAATAATAGCATAATCAGTAAACTCAACTGCAGCAAGCTTTACCTTTTTCTTCTCCAAATAGTTGTAGCAGTCAAAAACCAATTCAACCTTCTTCTCTCATTCTAGGTATGCATCAGGATCAGTCTTACCTTAGAATGGAGGAATTGTCATTTTAATACTGCCCAAATTATGGTCATAGGTGCCTTGCCTCCCAAATTCTCTTCGATCCCTTCTATTGCTAGCAGTTCTGACCACAGTAGTTTGATCATCAAATTCATCATCTTCTACATCATCCTCATGGTCATAGGCACGTCTTAACTACCTTCTTGCTTTAGGAGCCTCATATTCCCCATGCCTCCTTTCTAGAAAACCCCTAAAAGACGTGGCTTAGGTACCCAACACACACATGGAATCAACTGACAACCAAGAAAGCTAAATCAGAGTTTAATAACACAAACCCTAAACCCAACATTCAAAGGAGCATGCAGAAAAGAAAGGAATTGGGAGTGATAAGTCAATTTGAATGCCACAAGAAGAAGTACAGCTTGATAAGTTCTTTAGTTCACAAAAGAACCGAGGGAGAAAACCCTTGCTTTCTATTTCACTTAAAGTTGTCTGATAAATTGTCTCTTTTTTTAGAGCTTACAAGTTATGCCTATTTATAGGCTAAGATAGCAATCCTAAAGAGGTACAAATTCCTACATAGGACAATTCCTTATTTAGGAGGAATTCCTATCTAGGGACAAATTCTTACATAGAAAATAAACTCCTAATTTGGAGTGACTGCTATTACTTAGTCCTAACTCTTTAATTACTCCAATGTTATTAATAAGGCCTGGACTTTTTTTCAAACTTGAATTCACACCATGTGAAGCTTGGTTGGCCTTAATGTCCTTAGTCAGCCAATTTAGTGTTTCTTCCATCTTTTTAGCTCTGGCTTGTGTTATTAGGCCTCCTGAAATGTGCAATGGACCTCTTGCATCGATTGAAGCTCTAGCTCGTGTTATTGGGCCTTCTAGAATGTGTAATGGACCTCTTGCATCCATTGAAGCCTTCCTCCCGCCATCTTTATGGTTCTCATTAAAGGGAGAATAGATGTACTTGTTGCCATGAATATAGTGCCTGTTGTGGGCACATAAGCTATTGTCAAGATCATTATGTGTGAATGAGTTATTGCAACAAAAGGTGAAGCCTTGTTAGGAAGAAATGAAGAGATGTTCTAATTATTTAGTAATTATACCAAAAATACCTGAAGGAAATTCTAGTCATCATCAATGACTCCTCATTTAATAAAATTCAACGAGTTCCTTGTTCCAAGGGAGTATAGATGTGCTTGTTGCCATGAATATAGTGCCTATTGTGGACACAAAAGTTATTTTCAAGATCATTATGTCTGAATGAGTTATTGCAACAAAAGGTGGAGCCTTGTTAGGAAGAAATGAAAAGACTTTCTAATTATTTAGTAATTATACCAAAAATATCTAAAGGAAATGCTAGTCATCATCAATGACTCCTTGTTTAATGAAATTTAATGGATTCCTTGTTCCAAGGGAGTATAGATGTGGTTGTTGCCATGAATATAGTGCCTATTGTAGGCACACAAGTGATTTTCATGATCATTGACTGTGAATGAGTTATTGCAACAAAAGGTGGAGCATTGTTTCAAAGAAATGGAGAGATGGTCTCATTATTCAGTTATTATACCAAAAATGCTTGAATGAAATGCTAGTCATCATCATTGACTCCTTGTTTAACGAAATTCAATGGATTCGTTGTTCCAAAGAAGTATAGATGTGCTTGTTGCCATAAAGATAGTGCCTGTTGTCAGCACACAAGCTATTTTCATGATCATTAAGTCTGAATGTGTTATTGCAGCAAAAGGTGGAGCCTTGTTAGGAAGAAATGAAGAGATCGTCTCATTAGTCTTGAACTAAGTAAGAAATACTTGTAAGAAATGCTGGTCATCACCAAAGACTCCTTGTTTAATGAAATTCAACGAATTTCTTATTCCAAGGGAGTATAGATGTGCTTGTTGCTATGAATATAGTGCCCGTTGTGGGCACACAAGCTATTTTCTAGATCATTAATTGTTAATGAGTTATTGTAAGAAAAGGTGGAGCCTTGTTAGGAAGAAATGAAGGGACAGTCTTATTATCCAGTAATTATACAAAAAATAATTGAAAGAAATGCTAGTCATCATCAATGACTCCTTATTTAATGAAATTCAACAGATTTCTTATTCCACGGGAGTATAGATGTGGTAGTTGCTATGAATATAGTGCTTATTGGGGGCACAAAAGCTATTTTCTAGATCATTAAATGTGAATGAGTTATTGCAACAAAAGATGAAGCCTTGTTAGGAAGAAATAAAGTGATGGTCTCATTATTCGGTAATTATACCAAAATTACTTGAAAGAAATACTAGTCATCATCAATGACTCCTTGTTTAATGATATTCAATGGATTCCTTATTCCACGGGAGTATAGATGTGCTTGTTGTCATGAATATAGTGCCTGTTGTGGGCACACAAGCTATTTTCAAGATCATTATGTGTGAAAGAGTTATTGCAAGAAAAGGTGGAGCCTTGTTAGGAAGAAATGAAGAGATAGTCTCATTACTCAGTAATTATACCAAAAATACTTGAAAGAAATGCTAGTCATCATCAATGACTCCTCGTTTAATGAAATTCAACAGATTCCTTGTTGCAAGGGAGTATAGACGTGCTTGTTGCTATGAATATAGTGCTGTGGTGGGCACACAAGCTATTTTCAAGATCATTATCTATGAATGAGTTACTGCAACAAAAGGTGGAGCCTTGTTAGGAAGAAATGAAGAAATGGACTCATTATTTAGTAATTGTACCAAAAATGTTGGAAAGAAATACTAGTCATCATCAAAGACTCCTTGTTTAATGAAATTCAATGGATTCCTATATCCAAAGGAGAATAGGTGTGCTTGTGGCCATGAATATTAGTCCCTATTGTGGGCACAAAAGGTATTTTCAGGATCATTAAGTGTGAATGTGTAATTACAAAAAAAAGGTGGAGCATTGTTAGGAAGAAATCAAGAGACGGTCTAATAAGTCTGTAATTAAGTAAAACATACTTCTAGGAAATGGTAGTTATCACCAAAGACTCCATGTTTAATGAAATTCAACAGATTCCTTGTTCCAAGGGAGTATAGATGTGCTTGTTGCCTTGAATATAGTGCCTATTATGGGCACAAAAGCTATTTTCAAGATCATTAAGTGTGAATGAGTTATTGCAACAAATGGTGGAGCCTTGTTAGGAAGAAATGAAGAGACGAACACATTATTCCATAATTTTACCAAAAATACTTGAAATAAATGCTAGTCATCATCGATGACTTCTTGCTAAACGAAATTCAATAGATTCCTTATTCCAAGGGAGTATAGATGTGGTTGCTGACATGAATATAATACCTGTTGTGGGCACACAAGGTATTTTCAAGATCATTAAGTGTGAATGAGTTATTACAAATAAAGGTGGAGCCTTGTTAGGAAGAAATGAAGAGATAGTCTCTTTATTCAGTAATTATACCAAAAATACTTGTAACAAATGCTAGTCATCACCAAAGACATCTTGTTTAATGAAATTCAACGAATTCCTTGTTCCAAAGGAATATAGATGTGCTTGTTGCCATGAATATAGTACTTGTTACGGGCACAAAAACAATTTTCAAGATCATTAACTATGAATGAGTTATTACAACAAAAGATAGAGCCTTGTTAGGAAAAAATAAAGAAATGAAGAGACAGACTCATTATTCAGTAATTAAACCAAAAATACCCGAAAGAAATGCTAGTCATGATCAATGACTGCTTTTTTAATGAAATTAAACGAATTCCTTGTTCCAAGGGAGTATAGAAGTGCTTGTTGCCATGAATATGGTGCCTATTGAGGGCACATAAGCTATTTTCAAGATCACTAAGTGTGAATGAGTTACTGCAACAAAAGGTGGAGCCTCATTAGGAAGAAATAAAGAGACGATCTCATTATTTAGTGATTATACCAAAAATACTTGAAGGAAATGCTAGTCATCATCCATGACTCCTCCTTTAATGAAATTCAACTAATTCCTTGTTCCAAGGGAGTATAGATATGCTTGTTGCCAAGAATATAGTGCCTGTTGTGGTCACACCAGCTATTTTCTAGATCATTAAGTGTGAATGAATTATTGTAACAAAAGATGGACCCTTGTTAGGAAGAAATGAAGTGACAGTCTCATTATTTAGTAATTATACCAAAAATACTTGAAGGAAATGCTAGTCATCGTCCATGACTCCTTGTTTAATGAAATTCAATTGATTCCTTGTTCCAAGGGAATATAGATGTGCTTGTTGCCAAGAATATAGTGCTAGTTGTGGGCACACAAGCTATTTTCAAGACCATTAAGTGTGAATGAGTTATTGCAACAGAAGGTCGAGTCTTGTAAGGAAGAAATAAAGGGATAGTCTCATTATTCATTGATTAAATGAAAAATACTTGAAAGAAATGTTAGTCATCATCAACTACTCCTTGTTTAATGAAATTCAATGGATTCATTGTTCCAAGGGAGTATAGATGTGCTTGTTGCCATGAATATAGTGTCTGTTGTGGGCACACAATCTAATTTCAAGATCATTAAGTGTGAATGAGTTATTGCAACAAAAGATGGAGCCTTGTTGGGAAGAAATGAACAAACGGTCACATTATTTAGGAATTGTACTGAAATTTCTGGTAAGAAATGCAACTAATCATCTAAGACTCCTTATTTAATGAAATCTAATGGATTCCTATATCCAAAGGAGAATAGGTGTACTTGTTGCCATGAATATTAGTCCTTGTTGTTGGCATAAAAGGTATTTTTAATATCATTATGTGTGAATGGGTAATTGCAAAAAAAAAGTGGAGCATTGTTAGGAAGAAATTAAGAGATAGTCTCATTAATCTCTAATTAAGAAATGGTAGACATCACCAAAGACTCCTTGTTTAATGAAATTCAACGGATTTCTTGCTCAAGGGCAATATAAATGTGTTTGTTGCCATGAACAAAGTGCCTATTGTGGGCACATAGGATATTTTCAAGATCATCAAGTGTGGATGAGTTATTGGAGCAAACAGTGGAACCTTGTTAGGAAGAAATGAAGAGACAAACTCATTATTCAGTAATTAAACTAAAAATACTTGAAAGAAATGCTAGTCATCATGAACGACTCGTTGTTTAATGAAATTCAATGGATTCCTTGTTCCAAGGGAGTATAGATGTACTTGTTGCCAAGAATATAGTCCTTATTGTGGGCACATAAGCTATTTCCAAGATCACTAAGTATGAATGAGTTATTGCACCAAAAGGTGGAGCCATGTTTGGAAGAATGAAGAGACAGTCTCATCATTCAAGAATTAAACCAAAAATACTTGCAAGAAATGCTAGTCATGATCAATGACTTCATGTTTAAAGAAATTCAATGGACTCCTTATTCAAAGGGAGTATAGATGTGCTTGTTTCCATGAATATAGTGCCTGTTGTGTGCACACAAGCTATTTTTAAGATCATTAAGTGTGAATAAGTTATTACAACAAAAGATGGAGCCTTGTTAGGAAGAAATGAAGTGACCTTCTCATTATTCAATAATTATACCAAAAACAATTCAAATAAATGCTAGTCATCATCAATCACTCCTTATTTAATGAAATTCAACAAATTCCTTATTCCAGGGGAGTATAGATGTGCTAGTTGCCATAAATATTGCATCTATTGTAGGCACTAAAGCTATTTTCTAGATCATTAAGTGTAAATGAGTTATTGCAACAAAAGATAGTGCTTTGTTAGGATGAAATGAAGTGACGATCTCATTATTCAGTAATTATACCAAAAATACTCGAAAGAAATGCTAGTCATCATTAATGACACCTTGTTTAATGAAATTCAACAGATTCCTTGGTGCTTTGTTGGGATGAAATGAAGTGACGGTCTCATTATTCAGTAATTATACCAAAAATACTCGAAAGAAATGCTTGTCATCATCAATGACACCTTGTTTAATGAAATTCAACGGATTCCTTACTCTAAGGGGGTATAGATATGCTTGTTGCCATGAATATTGTGCCTGTTGTGGACACATAAGCTATTTTCAAGATCATTATGTGTGAATGAGTTATTGCAACAAAAGGTGGAGCTTTGTTAGGAAGAAATGAAGAGACGTTCTAATTATTCAGTAATTATACCAAAAATACTTGAAGGAAATGCTAGTCATAATCAATGACTCCTTGTTTAATGAAATTTAACGGATTCCTTGTTCCAAGGGAGTATAGATATGCTTGTTGCCATGAATATTGTGCCTATTGTGGGCACACAAGTGATTTTCATGATCATTGAGAGTGAATGAGTTATTGCAACAAAAGGTGGAGCCTTGTTTCGAAGAGATGAAGAGATGGTCTCATTATTCAGAAATTATACTAAAAATATTTAAATGAAATGCTAATCATCATCATTAACTCCTTGTTTACCGAAATTCAACGGATTTATTGTTCCAAGGGAGTATAGATGTGCTTGTTGCCATGAAGATAGTGCCTCTATTTTCATGATCATTAAGTCTGAATGAGTTATTGTAGCAAAAGGTGGAGCCTTGTTAGGAAGAAATGAAAAGATCATCTCATTAGTCTTGAACTAAGTAGAAAATACTTGTAAGAAATGCTAGTCATCACCAAAGACTTCTTGTTTAATGAAATTCAATGGATTCCTTATTCCAAGGGAGTATAAATGTGCTTGTTGCCATGAATATAGTGCTTGTTGTGGGCACACAAGCTATTTTCAAGATGATTAAGTGTGAATAAGTTATTGTAAGAAAAGGTGGAGCCTTGTTAGGAAGAAATGAAGGGACGGTCTCATTATCCAGTAATTATACCAAAAATAATTGAAAGAAATGCTAGTCATCATCAATGACTTCTTGTTTAATGAAATTCAACGAATTCCTTACTCCACGAAAGTATAGATGTGGTAGTTGCCATGAATATAGTGCTTGTTGTGGGCACACAAGCTATTTTCTAGATCATTAAGTGTGAATGAGTTATTGCAACAAAAGATGGAGCCTTGTTAGAAAGAAATAAAGTGATGGCCTCATTATTCACTAATTATACCAAAATTACTTGAAAGAAATACTAGTCATCATCCATGACTCCTTGTTTGATGAAATTCAACAGATTCCTTGTTCCACGGGAGTATAGATGTGTTTGTTGCCATGAATATAGTGGTTGTTATGGGCACACAAGCTATTTTCAAGATCATTATGTGTGCAAGAGTTATTGCAATAAAAGGTGGAGCCTTGTTAGGAAGAAATGAAGAGATAACCTCATTACTCAGTAATTATACCAATAATACTTGAAAGAAATGCTAGTCATCATCAATGACTCCTTTAATGAAATTCAATGGATTCCTTGTTGCAAGGGAGCATAGACGTGCTTGTTGCCATGAATATAGTGTCTGTGGTGGGCACACAAGCTATTTTCAAGATCATTATCTATGAATGAGTTATTGCAACAAAAGGTGGAGCCTTGTTAGGAAGAAATGAAGTGATGGACTCATTATTTAGTAATTGTACCGAAAATGCTGGAAAGAAATACTAGTCATCATCAAAGACTCCTTGTTTAATGAAATTCAATGGACTCCTATATCCAAGGGAGAATAGGTGTGCCTGCGGCCATGAATATTAGTCCTTGTTGTGGGCACAAAAGGTATTTTCAGGATCATTAAGTGTGAATATGTAATTACAAAAAAAGGTGGAGCATTGTTAGGAAGAAATCAAGTGACAATCCAATAAGTCTATAATTAAGTAAAATATACTTCTAGGAAATGGTAGTCATCACCAAAGACTTTTTGTTTAATGAAATTCAACGGATTCCTTGTTTTAAGGGAGTATAGACATGCTTGTTGCCTTGAATATAGTGCCTATTGTGGGCACAAAAGCTATTTTCAAGATGATTAAGTGTGAATGAGTTATTGCAACAAATGGTGGAGCCTTGTTAGGAGGAAATGAAGAGACAGACTCATTATTCAGTAATTTTACCAAAAGTACTTGAAATAAATGCTAGTCATTATCAATGACTCCTTGTTAAATGAAATTCAATAGATTCCTTGTTCCAAGGGAGTATAGATGTGCTTGCTACCATAAATATAATGCTTGTTGTGGGCACACAAGCTATTTTCAAGATCATTAAGTGTGAATGAGTTATTACAAAAAAAGGTGGAGCCTTGTTAGGAAGAAGTGAAGAGACGATCTCATTATTCAGTAATTATACCAAAAATACTTGTAACAAATGCTAGTCATCACCAAAGATTTCTTGTTTAATGAAATTCTGTGAATTCCTTGTTCCAAGGCAGTATAAATGTGCTTATTGTCGTGAATATAGTACCTGTTGCGGGTACAAGAGCAATTTTCAAGATCATTACCTATGAATGAGTTATTGCATCAAAAGGTAGAGCCTTGTTAGGAAAAAAATAAAGAAATAAAGAGACAGACTCATTATTCAGGATCTTTAAGTGTGAATGTGTAATCACAAAAAATGAATATTGGTCATTATTGTGGGCACAAAAGGTATTTTTAGGATCTTTAAGTGTGGATGTGTAATTATAATAAAAAGTGGAGCATTGTTAGGAAGAAATCAAGAGACGGTCTCATAAGTCTATAATTAAGTAGAATATACTTCTAAGAAATGGTAGTCATCACCAAAGACTCCTTGGTTAATGATCCTTGTTCCAAGGGAGTATAGATGTTCTTCTTTCCGTGAATATAGTGCTTTGTTGTGGGCACACAAGCTCTTTTCAAAATCATAAAGTGTGAATGAGTTATTGCAACAAAAGATGGAGCCTTGTTAGGAAGAAATGAAGTAATGGTCTCATTATTCGGTAATTATATCAAAAATACTTGAAATAAACGCTAGTCATCATCAATGACTCATTCTTTAATGAAATTCAGCGAATTCCTTATTCCAAGGGAGTATAGATGTGCTAGTTGCAATGAATATTGTGCCTGTTGTATGCACACAAGTTATTTTCTAGATCATTAAGTGTGAATGAGTTATTGCAACAAAAGATGGAGCCTTGTTAGGAAGAAATGAAGTAACGATCTCATTATTCGGTAATTATATCAAAAATACTTGAAATAAATGCTAGTCATCATCAATGACTCATTCTTTAATGAAATTCAACGAATTCCTTATTCCAAGGGAGTATAAATGTGCTAGTTGTAATGAATATTGTGCCTGTTGTATGCACACAAGTTATTTTCTAGATCATTAAGTGTGAATGAGTTATTGCAACAAAAGATGGTGCTTTGCTAGGATAAAATGAAGTGATGGTCTCACTATCAATAATTATACCAAAAATACTCGAAAGAAATGCTAGTCATCATCAATGACACCTTATTTAATGAAATTCAACAACTTCCTAGTTCCAGGGGAGTATAGATGTGCTAGTTGCTAGGAATATAGTGCCTGTTGTGGGCACACAAACTATTTTCTAGATCATTAAGTGTGAATGAGTTATGGCAGCAAAAGATGGTGCTTTGTTAGGATGAAATGAAGTGGCAGTCTCATTATTCAATAATTATACCAAAAATACTTGAAAGAAATGGTAGTCATCATTAAAGACTCCTTGTTTAATGAAATTCAATGGATTCCATGTTCCAAGGGAGTATAGATGTGCTTGTTGCCATGAATATAGTGCCTATTGTGGGCACACAAGTTATTTTCAAGATCATTAAGTGTGAATGAGTTATTGCAAGAAAAGGAGGAACCTTGTTAGGAAGAAATGAAGAGATGGGCTTATTCTTCAGTAATTAAACCAAAAATACCTGAAGGAAATGCTAGCCATCATCAACGACTCCTTGTTTAATGAAATTCAATGGATTCCTTGTTCCAAAGGAGTATAAATGTGCTTGTTGCCATCAATATAGTGCCTATTGTGAGCACACAAGCTATTTTCAAAATCACTAAGTGTGAATGAGTTATTGCAACAAAAGGAGGAGCCTTGTTTGGAAGAAATAAAGAGGCAGTCTCATTATTTAGTAATTAAACAAAAAATACTTGCAAGAAATGCTAGTCATCATCAATGACTTCTTCGTTTAAAGAAATTCAATGGATTCCATGTTCCAAGGGAGTATAGATGAGCTTATTGCCATGAATATAGTGCCTATTATGGTCACACAAGTTGTTTTCAAGATCATTAAGTGTGAATGAGTTATTGCAACAAAAGGTGGTGCCTTGTTGGGAAGAAATGAAGAGACGAAATCATTATTCAATAATTATAACAAAATACTTGAGAGAAATGCTAGTCATCATCAATGACTTCTCATTTAATGAAATTCAATGGTGGGCACACAAGCTATTTTCAAGATCCCTAAGTGTGAATGAGTTATTGCAACAAAAGGTGGAGCCTTGTTTGCAAGAAATGAAGAGAAGGCCTTATTATTCAGTGATTATACCAAAAATACTTGAGAAATGCTAGTCATCATTAATGACTCCTTGTTTAATGAAATTTAACAGATTCCTTGTTCCATGGGAGTATAAATGTGTGTTGCCATGAATATAGTGCCTATTGTGGGCACATAAGCTGTATTCTAGATCATTAAGTGTGAATGAGTTATTGCAACAAAAGATGGAGCCTTGTAAAGAAGAAATGATGTGACGATCTCATTATTCAGTAATTATACCAAAAATACTTGAAAGAAATGCTAGTCATGATCAATGACTTCTCATTTAATGAATTTCAATGATGGGCACACAAGCTATTTTCAAGATCACTAAGTGTAGATGAGTTATTGCAACAAAAGGTGGAGCCTTGTTTGCAAGATATGAAGAGACGGTCTCATTATTCAGTAATTATACCAAAAATACTTGAAAGAAATGCTTGTCATTATCAATGACTCCTTGTTTAATGAAATTCAACGGATTCCTTATTCCAACGGAGTATAGATGTGCTTATTGCCATGAAAATAGTGCCTGTTGTGGGCACACAAGGTGGAACCTTGTTAGGAAGAAATGAAGGGACAGTCTCAGTCTCATTAGTCTAGAATTAAGTAGAAAATACTTGTAAGAAATGCTAGTCATCACCAAAGACCCCTTGTTTAATGAAATTCAACGGATTCTTAGTTCGTAAGGAGTATTGATGTGCTTGTTGCCTTAAATACAGTGCTTGTTGTGGCTACACAAGCTATTTTCAAAATCATTAAGTGTGAATGAGTTATTGCAACAAATGGTGGAGCGTTGTTAGGAAGAAATGAAGAGACAGTCTCATTATTTAATAATTAAACCAAAAGTACTTGAAAGAAATGCTAGTCATCATCAATGACATCTCGTTTAACAAAATTCAATGGATTTCTTGTTCCATGGGAATATAAATGTGCTTGTTGTCATGGATATAGTGCTTGTTATGGACACACAAGCTATTTTCAAGATCATTAAGTGTGAATGAGTTATTGCAACAAAAGGTGCAGCTTTGTTAGTAAGAAATGAAGTGACAATCTCATTATTCAGTAATTATACCACAAATACTTGAAAGAAATGGTACTCATCTTCAATGACACCTTGTCTAATAAAATTGAAAGGATTCCTTGTTCTAAGGGAGAATAGACATGCTTGTTGCCATGCATATAGTGCCTATTATGGGCACACAAGTTATTTTCAAGATCATTAAGTGTGAATAAATTATTGCAATAATTGATGGAGAAAATACCTGTAAGAAATGAAGAGACAGTCTCATTAGTCTAGAATTAAGTAGAAAATACTTGTAAGAAATGCTAGTCATCAACAAAGGCTCCTTGTTTAATAAAACTCAACAGATTCCTTGCTCCAAGAGAGTATAGATGTGCTTGTTGCCATGAAATAATGCCTCTTATGGGCACACAAAGGTGGAACCTTGTTAGGAAGAATTAAAGAGACAGTCATATTAGTCAGTAATTGTATCGAAAGTGCTTCTTAGAAATGCTAGTCATCTCAAGACCCCTGTTTAACAAAATTTAATGGATTCCTATATCCAAGTGAGAATAGATGTGCTTGTTACCTTGAAAATAGTGCCCATTATGGGCATATAAGATATTTCTAGATCAATAAGGATGAATGAGTTGTTACAACAAAAGGGAGAGCCTTGTTTGAAAGAAATCAAGAGATGGTCTCATTAGTCTGTAATTAAGTAGAAAATACTCGTAAGAAATACTAGTCATCACCAAAGACTCATTGTTTAATGAAATTCAATGGATTCTTTGTTCCAAGTGAGTATGGATGTGCTTGTTACCTTGAAAATAGTGCCCGTTGTGGGCACACAAGCTATTTTCTAGATCAATAGGGATGAATGAGTTGTTACAACAAAAGGGAGAGCCTTGTTTGAAAGAAATCAAGAGATGGTTCTCATTAGTTTTATAATTAAGTTAGAAAATACTTGTAAGAAATGCTGTCATCACCGAAGACTCCTTGTTTAATGAAATTCGACGAATTTCCTTGTCCCAAGGGAATTATAGATTTGCTGTGTTGCAGATGAATATAGTGTTTTTTGTGGGGACATAAGCTATATTCAAGATCATTAAGTTGTGAATTGGTAATTAAAAAGAAAAAGTGGGGCCATTGTAAGGAAGATTCGAAGACATGGTTTTATTAGTCTATAATTAAGTAGAAAGAATAGTTTGTAACAAATGCTTGTCATCACCAAGACTCCTTATTTAATGAAATTCAATGGATTCCTTGTTCCAAGGGAGTACATATGTGTTTGTGTTGCCATGAATATAGTAATTATTGAGAACACACAAGCTATTTCAAGATCATTAAGTGTGAATGAGTTATTAAAACAAAAGTAGAGCCTTGTTAGGAAGAAATGAAGAGACGGTTCTCGTTATTTAGTAATTGTACCCAAAGTGCTTGTAAGAAATGCTATTCATCATCAAAGACTCCTTGTTTAATGAAATTCAATGGATTCCTATATCTAAGGGAGAATAGATGTGCTTGTTGCCATGAATATTAGTCCCTGTTTTGGGCATAAAAGGTATTTTTAAGATCATGAATTGAAAATGGGTAATTACTACAAAAGGTGGAGCGTTATTAGGAAGAAATCAAGAGATGATCTCATTAGTTCGTAATTAAGTAGAAAATACTTGTAAAGAAATGCTAGTGATAAAAAGACTCCATGTTTAATGAAATTCAATAGATTCTTCGTTCTAAGTGAGTATAGATGCACTTGTTACCTTGAAAATAATGCCTATTGTGGGCACACAAGTTATTTTCCAAATCATTAAGTATGAATGTGTTGTTGCAACAAAAGGGGGAGTCTTGTTAGGAAGAAATGTAAAGACGGTCTCGTTATTCAGTAATTATATTGAAAGTGCTTGTAAGAAATGGTAGTCATCATGAAAGGCTCCTTGTTTAATGAAATTCAATGGATTCTTATATTGAAGGGAGAATAGATGTGCCTGTTACCATGAATATTAGTCCCTGTTGTGGGCACAAAAAGTATTTTCAAAATCATTAAATGTGAATGGGTGATTACAACAAAAGTGGAGCATTGTTAGGAAGAAATCAAGAGATGACTCATTAGACTATAATTAAGTAGAAAATACTTGTAAGAAATGCTAGTCATACACAAATACTCGATTGTTTAATAAAAATTCAACGGATTCCTTGTCCAAGGGAGTATAGATCTATACTTGTTTGCAATAATATAATGCTTGTTGTGGGCAAACAAGCTATTTTCAACATCATTAAGTGTGAATGAGTTATTGAAACAAGGTGGACCTTGTTAGGAAGAAATGAAGAGATGGTCTCATTATTAGTAATTATACGAAAATACTTGAAAGAAAAGCTAGTCATCATCAATGACTCCTTGTTTTAATTAATTCAACGTTAATTCCTATATGTAAGAAAGAATAGATGTGTTTTGTTGCATGAGTATTATGTGCTTGTTATGGGAACAAGTTATTTCAAGATCATTAAGTGTGGATTGGTAATTACAGATAAATGGAGCATATTTAGGAGGAATCAAGAGACGATCTCATTAGACTATAATTAAGTAGAAATACCATAAGAAATGTTAGTGATCACTAAAGACTCCTTGTTTAATGANAAATCAAGTGATGGTCTCATTAGTTTGTAATTAAGTAGAATATACTTGTAAGAAATGACAGTTATCACCAATGACTCCTTATTTAAATGAAATTCAATGGACTGCTTGTTCTAAGGGAGTATAGATGTGCTTGTAGCCACGAATATAGTGCCTGTTGTGGGCACACAAGTTATTTTCAAGATCATTAAGTGTGAAAGGGTATTGCAACAAAGGTAGATCCTTGTTAGAAGAAATAAAGAGACGGTTTTTATTATTCAGTAATTTCACCAAAAAAGCACCAGTAAAAAAAGCAAGTCATCATTAAAGACTCCTTGTTTTAATGAAATTCAACGGATTCCTTGTTCTAATGGAGTACAAATGTGTTTCTTACAATGAATATAGTGTCTCCTATGGCACACATGCTATTTTCAACATCATTACGTGTGAATGAAGTTATTGCAACAAAAGTAGAGCCTTGTTGGGAAGAAATGAAGAGACAACCTCATTATTCAGTATTATAACAAAAAAACCCGAAAAAAATGCTAGTCATCATCAATGAATCCTTATTTAATGAAACATTCATCGGATTCCTAGTTCAAAAGGAGTATAGATGTGCTTTGTTGCCATGAATATAGTGTTTGTTGTGGGCACACAAGCTATTTTCAAGATCATTAAGTGTGAAAGGGATATTGTAACAAAAGGTGAATCCTTGTTAGGAAGAAATGAAAAGACGGTTTCATCATTTCAGTAATTTGACTGAAAAAGCTTGAAAAAAAATGCTAGTCATCATCAAGCACTCTTGTTTAATGAAATTCAACAGATTCCTTGTTCCGAGGGAGTACAAAATGTGCTTGTTGCCAGGAATATAGCGTCTGTTGTGGGCACAAAAGCTATTGTCAAGATCATTAAGCGTAAATGAGTAATTACAACAAAAGGTGCAGCCTTGTTAGGAAGAAATGAAGAGACAGTCGCACTATTCAGTAATTAAACCAAAAATACCTAAAAGAAATGCTAGTCATCACCAATGACTCCTTGTTCAACAAAATTCAACGGAGTCCTTGTTCCAAGGTAGTATAGATCTGCTTGCTTCCATGAATATAATGCCTATTGTGGGCACACAAAGTATTTTTAAGATCATTAAGTGTGAATGTGTTATTGCAACAAAAGGTGCAGCCTTGTTAGGAAGAAATGAAGAGACAATCACTTTATTCAGTAATTGTACTAGAAATACTTGAAAGAAATGCTAGTCATCATCAATGACTCTTACTAATGAAATTCAATGGATTCCCTATTCCAAAGGAGTATAGATGTGCTTGTTGCCCTAAATACAGTGCCTGTTGTGGGCACACAAGCTATTTTTAAGATCATTAAGTGTGAATGAGTTATTGTAACAAAAGGTGGAGCCTTGTTGGGAAGAAATGAAGAGACGACCTCATTATTTAGTAATTATAAAAAAAAGCTTGAAGGAAATGCTAGTCATCATCAATGACTCCCTGTTTAATGAAATTCATCAAATTCCTAGTTCAAAGGGAGTATAGAAGTCCTTGTTGCCATAAATATAGTGTCTGTTGTGGGCACACAAGCTATTTTCAAGATCATTAAGTGTGAATGGGTTATTGCAACAAAAGGTGGATCCTTGTTAGGAAGAAATGAAGAGACGATTTCATTATTTAGTTATTTGACCGAAAAATGCCTGTAAAAAATGCTAGTCATCATCAAACACTCCTTGTTTAATGAAATTCAATAGATTCCTTGTCTCGAAGGAGTACAGATGTGCTTGTTACCATGAATATAACATCTGTTGTGGGCACACAAGCTATTGTCAAGATCATGATGCGTGAATGAGTTATTGCAACAAAAGGTGGAGCCTTCTTAGGAAGAAATGAAGAGACGGTTTCATTGTTCAGTAATTTGACCGAAAAAGCTTGTAAAAATGCTAGTCATCATCAAACACTCCTTGTTTAATGAAATTCAATGGATTCCTTGTTCCGAGGGAGTACAGATGTGCTTGTTGCCATGAATATAGCGTCTGTTGTGGGCACACAAGCTATTTTCAAGATCATTAAGCGTGAATGAGTTATTGCAACAAAAGGTGGAGCCTTGTAAGAAAAAATGAAGAGAGCCTCATTATTCAGTAATTATAACAAAAAAACCTGAAAGAAATGCTAGTCATCATCAATGACTCCTTGTTTAATGAAATCATCGGACTCCTAGTTCAAAGGGAGTATAGATGTGCTTGTTGCCATGAATATAGTGTCTGTTGTGGGCACCCAAGTGTGAATGGGTTACTACAACAAAAGGTGGATCCTTATTAGGAAGAATGAAGAGACAATTTCATTATTTAGTAATTTGACCAAAAAAGCTTGTAAAAAATTCTTAGTCATCATCAAACACTCCTTGTTTAATGAAATTCAATGGATTCCTTGTTATGAGGGAGCACAGATGTGCTTATTGCCATGAATATAGCATCTATTGTGGGCACACAATCTATTTTCATGATTATTAAGCATGAATGAGTTATTGCAACAAAAGGTGGAGCCTTGTTAGGAAGAAATGAAGAGACGGCCTTATTATTCTGTAATAACAAAACACTTGAAAGAAATGCTAGTCTTCATCAATGACTCCTTGTTTAATGAAATTCATATTCCTAGTTCAAAGGGAGTATAGATGTGCTTGTTGCCATGAATATAGTGTTTGTTGTGGGCACACAAGTGTGAATGGGTATTACAACAAAAGGTGGATCCTTGTTAGGAAGAAATGAAAAGATGGTTTCATTATTCAGTAATTTGACTGAAAAAGCTTGTAAAAAATGCTAGTCATCATCAAACACTCCTTTTTTAATGAAATTCAACAGATTCCTTGTTCCGAGGGAGTATAGATGTGCTTGTTGCCATGAATATAGCATCTATTGTGGGCACACAAGCTATTTTCAAGATCATTATGCATGAATGAGTTATTGCAACAAAAGGTGGAGCTCTGTTAGGAAGAAATGAAGAGACAGTTTCATTATTCAGTAATTTGACCGAAAAAGCTTGTAAAAAATGCTAGTGCCTATTAAGGGCACACAAGCTATTTACATGATCTTTAAATGTGAATGAGTTATTGCAACAAATGGTGGAGCCCTTCTTAGGAAGAAAGGAAGAAACAATCAAATTATTCAGTAATTATGTCGAAAATACTTGTAAGAAATGCTAGTCTTCAACAAAGACTCCTTGTTGAATTGAATTCAACGCATTCTAGTTTCCAAGGGCGTGTAGATGTGTTTGTTCCCATGAATATTGTGCTTGTTATGGGCCCAAAAGCTATTTTCAAAATCATTAAGAGTGAATGAATTATTCCAACAAAAGGTGGGGCCTTGTTAGGAAGAAATGAAGAGACAACCTCATTATTTAGGAATTTTACAGAAGGTGCTTGTAAGAAATGCAAGTCAACATCAAAGACTCCTTGTTTATGAAATGCAATGGATTCCTATATCCAAGGGAGAATAGATATGCTTGTTGCCATGAATATTAGTCCCTGTTGTGAGCACACAAGTGTGAATTGGTAATTACAACAAAAAGTGGAGCATTGCTAGGAAAAAATCAAGAGATGGTCTCATTAGTCCTGTAATTAAGTAGAAATACTTGTAAGAAATGCTAGTCATCAACAAAGGCTCCTTGTTTAATAAAACTCAACGGATTCCTTGTTCCAAGGGAGCATAGATGTGCTTGTTGCCATGAAAATAGTGTTGCTTGTGGGCACACAAAGGTGGAACCTTGTTAGGAAGAAATAAAGAGACAGTCTCATTAGTCAATAATTGTACCGAAAGTGCTTCTTAGAAATGCTAGTCATCATCAAAGACTCCTTATTTAATGAAATTCAACGGATTCCTATATCCAAGTGAGAATAGATGTGCTTATTACCATGAATATTAGTCCCTATTGTGGGCACATAAGGAATTTTCAAGATCATTAAGTGTGCAAGAGTTATTGCAATGAAAGGTGGAGCTTTGTTAGGAAGAAATGAAGACAGTTTCATTAATCAGTAATTATATTGAAAAAGTTTAGAAGAAATGCTAGTCATCGTCAAAGACTCCTTGTTTAATGAAATTCAACAAATTCCTATATCCAAGAGAGAATAGATGTGCTTGTTGCCATGAATATAAGTTCCTAATGTAGGTAGACAAGGTATTTTCAAGATCATTAAGTGGTGAATGGGTAATTAGAACAAAAAGTGGAGCATTGTTAGGTAAGAAATCAAGAGACGGTCTCATTAGTTTGTAATTAAGTATAAAATACTTGTAAGAAATGCTAGTCATTAACAAAAGCTCCTTGTTTAATAAACTCAACGGATTCCTTGTTCCAAGGGAGTATAGATGTGCTTGTCACCATGAAAATAATGCTGCTTATGGGCACACAAAGGTGGAACCTTGTTAGGAAGAAATAAAGAGACAGTCTCATTAGTCAGTAATTGTATCGAAAGTGCTTCTTAGAAATGCTAGTCATCATCAAAGACTCCTTATTTAATGAAATTCAACGGATTCCTTATTAGGATGAAATGAAGAGACAGTCTCATTATTCAGTAATTGTACGAAAGAAGCTTGTAAGATATGTTAGTCATTATCAAACACTCCTTGTTTAATGAAATTTAACAGATTACTATATCTAAGGGAGAATAGATGTGCTTGTTGCCATGAATATTAGTCCCCTGTTGTGGCCATACAAGGTATTTTTATAGATCATTAAGTGTGAATAGGTAATTACAACAAAAAGGTGGTGCCTTGTTAGGAAGAAATAAATATATGGTCTCATTATTAAGTAATTATTCCTAGTTCTAAGGGAGTATAGATGTGCTTGTTGCCATGAAAATAGTGTCTGTTGTGGGCACACAAGCAATTTTCAAGATCATTAAGTGTGAATGAGTTATTGCAATAAAAGGTAGAGCCTTGTTAAGAAGAAATGAAGAGACGGTCTCATTATTCAAAATTATACCAAAAATACTGGTAAGTTATCATCGAAGACTTCTTGTTTAGTGAAATTCAATGGATTCCTATATCCAAGGGAGAATAGATGTGCTTATTGCCATGAATATTAGTCCCTATTGTGGGCACACAAGGTATTTCAAGATCGTTAAGTGTGAATGGGTAGATACAACAAAAAGTGGAGCATTTTTAGGAGGAAATGAAAAGACGATCTCATTAGTCTGTAATTAAGTAGAAAATACTAGTAAGAAATGCTAGTCATCACCAAAGATTCCTTGTTTAATGAAATTCAATAGATTCTTTTTTCAAAGGGAGTATAGATGTGTTTGTTGCCATGAAAATTGTGTCTATTGTCGAGCTCATAAGCTATTTTCAAGATCATTAAGTGTGAATGAGTTATTGCAACAAAAGGTCGAGCCTTGTTGGAAGAAATGAAGAGACGGTCTCATTATTAAGTAATTGTACCAAAAGTATTGTAATAAATGCTAGTCATCATCAAAGACTCCTTATTTAATGAAATTCAATGGATTCTTATATCTAAGAGAGAATAGATGTGCTTGTTGGCATGAATATTAGTCCCTGTTGTGGCACACATGGTATTTTCAAGATCATTAAGTCTAAATGGGTAATTACAACAAAAAGTGGAACATTGTTAGGAAGAAATCAAGAGATGATCTCATTGGTCTGTAATTCAGAGGCTAGTCATCAACAAAGGGCTCCTTGTTTAATGAAATTCAATGAATCCTTGTTCCAAGGGAGTATAAATATGGCTGTTTCCATGAGTATAGTGCCTGTTGAGGGCACAAAAGCTATTTTCGAGATTATTAAGTGTGAATGAGTTATTGCAACAAAAGGTGGAGCCTTACTAGGAAAGAAATAAAAAGACAATCTCATTATTTGGAAATTGTACTGAAAGTGCTTTTAAGAAATGCTAGTCATAATCAAAGACTCCCTGTTTAATGAAATTCAATGGATTCCTATATCCAAGTGAGAATAGACGAGCTTATTGCCATTAATATAGTCCCTGTTGTTGGGCACACAAGGTATTTTCAAGATCATTTAATGTGAATGGGTAATTACAACAAAATGTGGAGCATTGTTAGGAAGAAATAATGAGACTGTCTCATTAGTCTGTATTTAAGTAGAAAATACTTGTAAGAAATGCTAGTCATCACCAAAAACTCCTTGTTTAAAAGAATTCAATAGATTCTTGTTCCAAGGGAGTATAGATGTGGCTTGTTGTGGGCACATATGCTATTTTCAAGATCATTAAAATGTGAATGAGTTATTGCAACAAAAGGTGGAGCCTTGTTAGGAAAAAATGAAGAGACAGTCTCATTATTCAGTAATTGTACCAAAAAAGCTTGTAAGAAATGCTAGTCATTCTCAAGACTACTTGTTTAATGAAATTCAATGGATTCTAATATCGAAGGGAGAATAGATGTGCTTGTTGCCATGAATATTACTCCCTGTTGTGGCCACACAAGGTATTTTCAAGATCATTAAGTGTGAATGGGTAATTACAAGAAAATGGTGGATCCTTATTAGGAAGAAATGTAGAGATGATCTCATTATTGATAATTATACCCAAAAATAATTGAAAGAATTGCTAGTCATCATCACTGACACCTTGTTTAAAAAAATTCATCAGATTCCTAGCTCCAAGGGAGTATAGATGTGCTTGTTAACATGAATATAGTACCTATTGTGGGCACACAAGATATTTTCAAGATTATTAAGTGTGAATGAGTTATTGCAACAAAAGGTGGAGCCTTGTTAGGATGAAAATGAAGGGTATTCAATAATTTACCGAAAATACTTAAAAGAAATGCTAGTCATCATTAATAACACTTTGTTTAATGAAATTCAATGGATTCCTATATCTAAGGGACAATAGATGTGCTTGTTGCCATGAATTTCATCCATGTTGTGGGCACACAAGGTATTTTCAAGATCATTAAGTGTGAATCGCTAATTACAACAAAAAGTGGAGTATTGTTAGGAAGAAATCAAGAGACGATCTCAATTATTAAGTAATATACTCCAAAAATATTTGAAAGAAATGCCAGCCGATCACCAAAGACTCCTTGTTTAATGAAAATGAATAGATTCTTTATTCCAAGGGAGTATAGATGTGCTTGTTGCCATGAAAATAGTGCCTATTGTCAGCATAAAAGCGTACTTTTCAAGATCATAAGTGTGAAATGAGTTATTGCTACAAAAGGAGGAGCCTTGTTAGGAAGAAATGAAGAGATACGTCTCATTATTCAATAATTGTACGCAAAAAAGCATGTAAGATAAGCTAGTCATTATCAAAACTCCTTGTTTAATGAAATTCACGAATTACTATATCCACACAATGCTTGTTGCAAGGAATATTAGTCCATATTGTGGCCACACAATGTATTTTCATGATCATTAAAGGTGAGTGGGTAATTACAATAAAAAGGTGGATCTTTGTTAGGAAGAAAGGTAGAGACGGTCTCATTATTAAATAATTATTCCAAAAATACTTGAAAGAAATGCTAGTCATCATCAATGACTCCTTGTTTAAAGAAATTCATCGGATTCCTAGTTCCAAGGAAGTATAAATGTGCTTGTTGCCATAAAAATAGTGTCTGTTGTGGGCACATAAGCTATTTTCAAGATCATTAAGTGTTGATGAGTTATTACAACAAAATGTGGAGCCTTGTTAGGAAGAAAAGAAGAGATGGTCTCATTATTCAGAAATTGTTCTGAAAATGCTTGCAAGAAATGCTAGTCATCATCGAAGACTCCTTATTTAGTGATATCCAAGGGAGAATAGATTTGCTTGTTGGCATGAATATTAATCTCTGTTGTGGGCACACAAGGTATTCTCAAGATCATTAAGTCTGAATGGGTAATTATAACAAAAAGTGGAACATTGTTAGGAAGAAATCAAGAGATGATCTCATTGGTCTGTAATTCAATAGGAAATACTTGTAAGAAATGCTTGTCATCACCAAAGACTCCTTATTTAATGAGANAATTAGAACAAAAAGTGGAGCATTGTTAGGAAGAAATCAAGAGACAATCTCATTAGTCTCTAATTAAATAGAAAATACTTGTAAGAAATGCTAGTTGTCACCAAAGACTCCTTATTTAATGAAATTCCATGGATTCTTTGGTCCAAGGGAATATAGATGTGCTTGTTGCCATGAAAATAGTGCCTGTTGTGGTCACACAAGATATTTTCGAGATATTTAAGTGTCAAAGAGTTGTTGCAACAAAAGGTGAAGCCTAGTTAGGAAGAAATGAAAGACGGTCTCATTATTTAGTAATTATACCAAAAAAGCTTGTAAGAAATGCTAGTCATCATCAAAGACTCCTTTTTTCATGAAATTCAACGGATTTCTTATATCAAGGGAGAATTGATGTGCTTGTTGCCATGAATATTAGTCCCTGTTGTGAGCACACAAGTGTGAATTGGTAATTACAACAAAAAGTGGAGCATTGTTAGGAAAAAATCAAGAGATGGTCTCATTAGTCTGTAATTAAGTAGAAAATACTTGTAAGAAATGCTAGTCATCAACAAAGGCTCCTTGTTTAATAAAACTCAACGGATTCCTTGTTCCAAGGGAGCATAGATGTGCTTGTTGCCATGAAAATAGTGCTGCTGTGTGCACACAAAGGTGGAACCTTGTTAGGAAGAAATAAAGAGACAGTCTCATTAGTCAGTAATTGTACCGAAAGTGCTTCTTAGAAATGCTAGTCATCATCAAAGACTCCTTATTTAATAAATTCAACAGATTCCTATATCCAAGTGAGAATAGATGTGCTTATTACCATGGAATATTAATCCCTATTATGGGACACATAAGTTATTTTCAAGATCATTAAGGTGTGGAAAGATTATTTGCAACGAAGGTGGAGCTTTGTTCAGGAAGAAATGCAAGACACAGTTTCATTAATCAGTAATTATATTGAAAAGTTTAGAAGAAATGCTAGTCATCGTCAAAGACTCCTTGTTTAATGAAATTCAACAAAATTCCTATATCCAAGAGAGAATAGATGTGCTTGTTGCCATGAATATAAGTTCCTAATGTAGTAGACAAGGTATTTTTCAAGATCATTAAGTGTGAATGGGTAATTAGAACAAAAAAGTGGAGCATTGTTAGGTAGAAATCAAAGAGATGGTCTCATTAGTTTGTAATTAAGTAGAAAATACTTGTAAGAAATGCTAGTCATTACAAAAGCTCCTTGTTTAATAAAACTCAACGGATTCCTTGTTCCAAGGGAGTATAGATGTGCTTGTCGCCATGAAATAATGCCCTACTTATGGGCACACAAAGGTGGAACCTTGTTAGGAAGAAATAAAAAGACAGTCTCATTAGTCCAGTAATTGTATCGAAAGTGCTTCTTAGAAATGCTAGTCATCATCAAAGACTCCCTTATTTAATGAAATTCAACGGATTCCTTATTAGGATGAAATGAAGAGACAATTCTCATTATTCAGTAATTGTACCAAAGAAGCTTGTAAGATATGTTAGTCATTATCAAACACTCCTTGTTTAATGAAATTTTAACGGATTACTATATCTAAGGGAGAATAGATGTGCTTGTTGCCATGAATATTAGTCCCTATTGTGGCCATACAAGGTATTTTTAAGATCATTAAGTGTGAATGGGTAATTACAACAAAAAGGTGGTGCCTTCTTAGGAAGAAATAAATATATGGTCTCATTATTAAGTAATTATTCCTAGTTCTAAGGTAGTATAGATGTGCTTGTTGCCATGAAAATAGTGTCTGTTGTGGGCACACAAGCAATTTTCAAGATCATTAAGTGTGAATGAGTTATTGCAATAAAAGGTAGAGCCTTGTTAGGAAGAAATGAAGAGACGGTCTCATTATTCAGAAATTATACCAAAATACTGGTAAGTTATCATCGAAGACTTCTTATTTAGTGAAATTCAATGGATTCCTATATCCAAGGGAGAATAGATATGCTTATTGCCATGAATATTAGTCCCTGTTGTGGGCACACAAGGTATTTTCAAGATCGTTAAGTGTGAATGGGTAGATACAACAAAAAGTGGAGCATTTTTAGGAGGAAATGAAAAGACGATCTCATTAGTCTGTAATTAAGTAGAAAATACTAGTAAGAAATGCTAGTCATCACCAAAGACTCCTTGTTTAATGAAATTCAATAGATTCTTTTTTCAAAGGGAGTATAGATGTGTTTGTTGCCATGAAAATTGTGTCTATTGTGAGCTCATAAGCTATTTTCAAGATCATTAAGTGTGAATGAGTTATTGCAACAAAAGGTCGAGCCTTGTTGGGAAGAAATGAAGAGACGGTCTCATTATTAAGTAATTGTACCGAAAGTACTTGTAAGAAATGCTAGTCATCATCAAAGACTCCTTATTTAATGAAATTCAATGGATTCTTATATCTAAGAGAGAATAGATGTGCTTGTTGGCATGAATATTAGTCCCTGTTGTGGGCACACATGGTATTTTCAAGATCATTAAGTCTAAATGGGTAATTACAACAAAAAGTGGAACATTGTTAGGAAGAAATCAAGAGATGATCTCATTGCTCTGTAATTCAGAGGCTAGTCATCAACAAAGGCTCCTTGTTTAATGAAATTCAATGAATTCCTTGTTCTAAGGGAGTATAAATATGGTTGTTTCCATGAGTATAGTGCCTATTGAGGGCACAAAAGCTATTTTTGAGATTATTAAGTGTGAATGAGTTATTGCAACAAAAGGTGGAGCCTTATTAGGAAGAAATAAAAAGACAATCTCATTATTTGGAAATTGTACTGAAAGTGCTTTTAAGAAATGCTAGTCATAATCAAAGACTCCCTGTTTAATGAAATTCAATGGATTCCTATATCCAAGTGAGAATAGACGAGCTTATTGCCATTAATATTAGTCCCTGTTGTGGGCACACAAGGTATTTTCAAGATCATTTAATGTGAATGGGTAATTACAACAAAATGTGGAGCATTGTTAGGAAGAAATAATGAGACTATCTCATTAGTCTGTATTTAAGTAGAAAATACTTGTAAGAAATGCTAGTCATCACCAAAGACTCCTTGTTTAAAAGAATTCAATAGATTCTTTGTTCCAAGGGAGTATAGATGTGCTTGTTGTGGGCACATATGCTATTTTCAAGATCATTAAATGTGAATGAGTTATTGCAACAAAAGGTGGAGCCTTGTTAGGAAAAAATGAAGAGATGGTCTCATTATTCAGTAATTGTACCAAAAAAGCTTGTAAGAAATGCTAGTCATTCTCAAAGACTACTTGTTTAATGAAATTCAATGGATTCTAATATCGAAGGGAGAATAGATGTGCTTGTTGCAATGAATATTACTCCCTGTTGTGGCCACAAAAGGTATTTTCAAGATCATTAAGTATGAATGGGTAATTACAACAAAATGGTGGATCCTTATTAGGAAGAAATGTAGAGACGATCTCATTATTAAGTAATTATGCCAAAAATAATTGAAAGAATTGCTAGTCATCATCAATGACACCTTGTTTAAAAAAATTCATCGGATTCCTAGCTCCAAGGGAGTATAGATGTGCTTGTTAACATGAATATAGTACCTATTGTGGGCACACAAGATATTTTCAAGATCATTAAGTGTGAATGAGTTATTGCAACAAAAGGTGGAGCCTTGTTAGGATGAAATGAAGGGTATTCAATAATTTTACCGAAAATACTTAAAAGAAATGCTAGTCATCATTAATAACACTTTGTTTAATGAAATTCAATGGATTCCTATATCTAAGGGAGAATAGATGTGCTTGTTGCCATGAATTTTCATCCATGTTGTGGGCACACAAGGTATTTTCAAGATCATTAAGTGTGAATCGCTAATTACAACAAAAAGTGGAGTATTGTTAGGAAGAAATCAAGAGACGATCTCATTATTAAGTAATTATACCAAAAATATTTGAAAGAAATGTCAGCCATCACCAAAGACTCCTTGTTTAATGAAAATGAACAGATTCTTTGTTCCAAGGGAGTATAGATGTGCTTGTTGCCATGAAAATAGTGCCTATTGTCAGCATGCAAGCTACTTTCAAGATCATTAAGTGCAAATGAGTTATTGCTACAAAAGGAGGAGCCTTGTTAGGAAGAAATGAAGAGATAGTCTCATTATTCAATAATCGTACCAAAAAAGCATGTAAGATAAGCTAGTCATTATCAAAAACTCCTTGTTTAATGAAATTCAACGAATTACTATATCCACACAATGCTTGTTGCAAGGAATATTAGTCCATATTGTGGCCACACAATGTATTTTCATGATGATTAAAGGTGAGTGGGTAATTACAATAAAAAGGTGGATCTTTGTTAGGAAGAAAGGTAGAGACGGTCTCATTATTAAATAATTATTCCAAAAATACTTGAAAGAAATGCTAGTCATCATCAATGACTCCTTGTTTAAAGAAATTCATCGGATTCCTAGTTCCAAGGAAGTATAAATGTGCTTATTGCCATAAAAATAGTGTCTGTTGTGGGCACATAAGCTATTTTCAAGATCATTAAGTGTGAATGAGTTATTACAACAAAATGTGGAGCCTTGTTAGGAAGAAAAGAAGAGATGGTCTCATTATTCAGAAATTGTTCTGAAAATGCTTGCAAGAAATGCTAGTCATCATCGAAGACTCCTTATTTAGTGATATCCAAGGGAGAATAGATTTGCTTGTTGGCATGAATATTAATCTTTGTTGTGGGCACACAAGGTATTCGCAAGATCATTAAGTCTAAATGGGTAATTATAACAAAAAGTGGAACATTGTTAGGAAGAAATCAAGAGATGATCTCATTGGTCTGTAATTCAGTAGAAAATACTTGTAAAAATGCTTGTCATCACCAAAGACTCCTTATTTAATGAGATTCAACAAATTCTTTGTTTCAAGGGAGTATAGATGTGCTTGTTGCCATGAAAATAGTGCCTATTGAGGGCACATAAGCTATTTTCGAGATCATTAAGTGTGAATAAGTTATTGTAACAAATGGTGGAGCCTTGTTAGGAAGAAATGAAGAGACAGACTTATTATTCAGTAATTGTACCAAAAAAGCTTGTAGGAAATGCTAGTCATTATCAAAGACTCCTTGTTTAATGAAATTCAACGGATTCTTATATCCAATGGAGAATAGATGTGCTTATTGCCACGAATATTAATCCCTGTTGCGGGCACACGAGTTATTTTCAAGATCATTAAGTGTGAATTGGTAATTACAATAAAAGGTGGAGCATTGTTAGGATGAAATCAAGAGATGGTCTCAATAGTCTGTAATTAAGTAGAAAATACTTGTAAGAAATGCTAGTTATCACCAAAGACTTCTTGTTTAATGAAGTTCAACAGATTCCTTGTTCCAAGGGAGTATGGATCTGCTTGTTACAATAAATATAGTGGCCGTTGTGGGCACATAAGCTATTTTCAAGATCATTCAGTGTGAATGAGATATTGCAACCAAAGGTGGAGCCTTGATAGGAAGAAATGAAGGGACAATCTCATTATTTAGTAATTGTACAAAAATACTCAAAAGAAATGCTAGGCATCATAAAAAAAAACTTGAAAAAATGCTAGTTCTCATCAATGACTCCTTCTTTAATGAAATTCATCAGATTCCTAGTTCCAAGAGAGTATAGGTGTACTTGTTTCCATGAATACATTGTCTATTGTGGGCACACAAGCTATTTTCAAGATCACTAGGTGTGAATGGGTTATTGCAACAAAAGGTCGATCCTTGTTAGGAAGAAATGAAGTGACGGTCTTATTAATCAGTAATTGTACCAAAAAAGCTTGGAAGAAAGGCTTGTCATCATCAAAGACTCTTTGTTTAATGAAATTCAACGAATTTCTTGTTTTAAGGGAGTATAGATGTGCTTATTACCATGAATATAGTGTCTGTTGTCAGTAGACAAGCTATTTTCAAGATCACTTAGTGTGAATGAGCTTTTGCAAGAAAAGGTGGAGCCTTATTAGGAAGAAATGAAGAGACGGTCTTATTATTCAGTAATTGTATTGAAAATACTTGAAAGAAATGCTAGTCATCATTAATGACTCCTTTTTTAATGAAATTCAAAGGATTCCTAGTTCCGAGGGAGTATAGCTGTGGTTGTTACCATGGATATAGTGCATGTTGTGGGCACACAAGCTATTTTCAAGATAATTAAGTGTGAATTATTGCAACAAAAGGTGCAGTCTTATTAGGAAGAAATAAAGAGACGGTTGCATTATTCAGTAATTAAACCAAAAATACCTAAAAGAAATGCTAGTCATCACCATAGACTCCTTGTTCAATAAAATACAATGGAGTCCTTGTTCCAAGGGAGTATAGAAGTGCTTGTTGCCTTGAATACAGTGCATGTTGTGGGCACATAAGCTAATTCTAAGATCATTAAGTGTGAATGAGTTATTGCAACAAAAGATGGAGCCTTGTTAGGAAGAAATGAAGATACGACCTCATTATTCAATAATTATAACAAAAAAACCAAAAAGAAATGCTAGTCATCATCAATGACTCCTTATTTAATGAAATTCATCGGATTCCTAGTTCAAAGGAAGTATAGATATGCTTGTTGCCATGACTATAGTGCCTATTGTGGGCACACAAGCTATTTTCAAGATCATTAAGTGTGAATGAGTTATTGCAACAAAAGGTGCAGCCTTATTAGGAAGAAATAAAGAGACAGTTGCATTATTCAGTAATAAACCAAAAATACCTAAAAGAAATGCTAGTCCTCACCAAAGACTCCTTGTTCAATAAAATTCAATGGAGTCCTTGTTCCGAGGGAGTATAGAAGTGCTTGTTGCCTTGAATACAGTGCATGTTGTGGGCACATAAGCTAATTCTAAGATCATTAAGTGTGAATGAGTTATTGCAACAAAAGATGGAGCCTTGTTAGGAAGAAATGAAGATACAACCTCATTATTCAATAATTATAACAAAAAAACCAAAAAGAAATGCTAGTCATCATCAATGACTCCTTATTTAATGAAATTCATCAGATTCCTAGTTCAAAGGGAGTATAGATGTGCTTGTTGCCATGACTATAGTGCCTATTGTGGGCACACAAGCTATTTTCAAGATCATTAAGTGTGAATGAGTTATTGCAACAAAAGGTGCAGCCTTATTAGGAAGAAATAAAGAGACAATTGCATTATTCAGTAATTAAACCAAAAATACCTAAAAGGAATGCTAGTCCTCACCAAAGACTCCTTGTTCAATAAAATTCAATGGAGTCTTTGTTCCGAGGGAGTATAGAAGTGCTTGTTGCCTTGAATACAGTGCATGTTGTGGGCACATAAGCTAATTCTAAGATCATTAAGTGTGAATGAGTTATTGCAACAAAAGATGGAGCCTTGTTAGGAAGAAATGAAGATACAACCTCATTATTCAATAATTATAACAAAAAAACCAAAAAGAAATGCTAGTCATCATCAATGACTCCTTATTTAATGAAATTCATCAGATTCCTAGTTCAAAGGGAGTATAGATGTGCTTGTTGCCATGACTATAGTGCCTATTGTGGGCACACAAGCTATTTTCAAGATCATTAAGTGTGAATGAGTTATTGCAACAAAAGGTGCAGCCTTATTAGGAAGAAATAAAGAGACAATTGCATTATTCAGTAATTAAACCAAAAATACCTAAAAGGAATGCTAGTCCTCACCAAAGACTCCTTGTTCAATAAAATTCAATGGAGTCCTTGTTCCGAGGGAGTATAGAAGTGCTTGTTGCCTTGAATACAGTGCATGTTGTGGGCACATAAGCTAATTCTAAGATCATTAAGTGTGAATGAGTTATTGCAACAAAAGATGGAGCCTTGTTAGGAAGAAATGAAGATACAACCTCATTATTCAATAATTATAACAAAAAAACCAAAAAGAAATGCTAGTCATCATCAATGACTCCTTATTTAATGAAATTCATTAGATTCCTAGTTCAAAGGGAGTATAGATGTGCTTGTTGCCATGACTATAGTGCCTATTGTGGGCACACAAGCTATTTTCAAGATCATTAAGTGTGAATGAGTTATTGCAACAAAAGGTGCAGCCTTATTAGGAAGAAATAAAGAGACAATTGCATTATTCAGTAATTAAACCAAAAATACCTAAAAGGAATGCTAGTCCTCACCAAAGACTCCTTGTTCAATAAAATTCAATGGAGTCCTTGTTCCGAGGGAGTATAGAAGTGCTTGTTGCCTTGAATACAGTGCATGTTGTGGGCACATAAGCTAATTCTAAGATCATTAAGTGTGAATGAGTTATTGCAATAAAAGATGGAGCCTTGTTAGGAAGAAATGAAGATACGACCTCATTATTCAATAATTATAACAAAAAAAACCAAAAAGAAATGCTAGTCATCATCAATGACTCCTTATTTAATGAAATTCATCAGATTCCTAGTTCAGAGGGAGTATAGATGTGCTTTTTGCCATGAATATAGTGTCTGTTGTGGGCACACAAGCTATTTTCAAGATCATTAAGTGTGAATGGGTTATTGCAACAAAAGGTGGATCCTTGTTAGGAAGAAATAAGGAGACGGTTTCATTATTTAGAAATTTGACCAAAAGAGCTTGTAAAAAATGCTAGTCATCATCAAACACTCCTTATTTAATGAAATTCAACAGATTCCTTGTTCCAAGTGAGTACAAATGTGCTTGTTGCCATGAATATAGCGTCTCTTGTGGGCACACAAGCTATTTTCAATATCATTAAGTGTGACTAGGTTATTGCATGAAAAGGTGGATCCTTGTTAGGAAGAAATGAAGAGACGGTTTCATTATTCAGTAACTTGACCAAAAAAGCTTGTAAAAAAGGCTAGTCATCATCAAACACTCCTTGTTTAATGAAATTGAATGGATTCCTTGTTCTGAGGGACTACAGATGTGCTTGTTGCCATGAATATAGCATCTGTTGTAGGCACACAAGTTGTTTTCAAGATCATTAAGTGTGAATGGGTTATTGCAACAAAAGGTGGATCCTTGTTAGGAACAAATGAAGACATAGTTTCATTATTCAGTAATTTGACCAAAAAGGCTTGTAAAAAATGCTAGTCATCATCAAACACTCCTTGTTTAATGAAATTCAATGGATTCCTTGTTCCAAGGGAGTATAGATGTGGTTGTTGCCATGAATATAGTGTCTGTTGTAGGCATACAAGCTATTTTCAAGATCATTAAGTGTGAATGGGTTATTGCAACAAAAGGTGGATCCTTGTTAGGAAGAAATAAAGAGACAGTTTCATTATTCAGTAATTTGACTGAAAAAGCTTGTAAAAAATGCTAGTCATCATCAAACACTCCTTGTTTAATGAAATTCAACGGATTCCTTGTTCCGAGGGAGTATAGATGTGCTTGTTGCCATGAATATAGAGCTTGTTGAGCGCACACAAGCTATTTTCAAGATCATTAAGTGTGAATGAGTTATTACAACAAAAGGTGGAGCCTTCGTAGGAAGAAATGAAGAGACGACCTCATTATTTAGGAATTTTACAGAAAGTGCTTGTAAGAAATTCTAGTCAACATCAAAGACTCCTTATTTAATGAAATGCAATGGATTCCTATATCTAAGGGAGGATAGATGTGCTTGTTGCCATGAATATTAGTCCTTGCTGTGGCCACACAAGGTATTTTCAAGATCATTAAGTGTGAATGGGTAATTAGAGCAAAAAGGTGGAGCCTTGTTGGGAAGAAATGAAAAGACAATCTCATTATTAAGTAATTATACCAAAACTACGTGAAAGAATACTAGTCATTATCAATGACTCCTTGTTTACGGAAATTCATCAGATTCCAAGTTCCCAGGGCATATAGATGTGCTTGTTGCCTTGAATATAATGTCTATTGTAGGCACATAAGCTATTTTCAAGATCATTAAGTGTGAATGAATTATTGCAACAAAAGGTGGATCCTTGTTAGGAAGAAATGAAGAGATGGTTTCATTACTCAGTAATTACACTGAAAAAGCTTGAAGGAAATGCTAGTCATCATACAAGACTCCCTGTTTAAGGAAATTCAATGGATTCCTATATCTAAGGGAGAATAGATGTGCTTGTTGCCATGAATATTGGTCCCTGTTGTGGGCACACAAGCTATTTTCAAGATCATTAAGTATGAATGGGTAATTACAACAAAAAGTGAAGCATTGTTTAGGAAGAAATCAAGAGATGGTCTCATTAGTTTATAATTAAGTAGAAAATTCTAAGTAAGAACTGCTAGTCATCACCAAAGACTCCATGTTGAATGAAATTCAAGAGATTCCTTGTTCCAAGTGAGTACAAATTGTGCTTCTTGCCATGAATATTGGTCTTTGTTGTTGCGACACAAGCTATTTTCAATATCATTAAGAGTGAATGAGTAATTACAATAAAAAATTGGAGCATTGTTAGGAAGAAATCTAGAGACGGTTCACTAGTCTGTAATTAAGTAGAAAATATTTTGTAAGTAATGCTAGTCAATCACCAAAGACTCCATGTTTAATGAAATTCGACAAATTCCTTGTTTGAGGGAGTGTAGATGTGCTTGTTGCCATGAATATAGTGCCTATTGAGGGCACACAAGCTATTTTCAAGATCATTAAGTGTGAATGAAGTTATTTCAACAAAAGGTGGAGCCTTGTTAGCAAGAAATAAATAGACGACCTCATTATTTAGAAATTCTACCAAAAGTGCTTGTAAGAAATTCCTTGTCAACATCAAAGACTCCTTATTTAATGAAATGTAACGAATTCCTATATCTAAGGGAGAATAGATGTGCATATTGCCATGAATATTAGTCCTTGTTGTGGCCACACAAGGTATTTTTAAGATCATTAAGTGTGAATGCAAAATGGTAGAGTCTTGTTGGGAAGAAATGAAAAGACGATCTCATTATTAAGTAATTATACCAAACTATGTGAAAGAAATGCTAGTCATTATCAATGACTCCTTGTTTACGAAAATTCATCAGATTCCAAGTTCCAAGGACATATAGATGTGCTTGTTGCCACGAATATAGTGTCTATTATGGGCACACAAGCTATTTTCAAGATCATTAAGTGTGAATGGATTATTTGCGACAAAAGGTGGATCCTCGTTAGGAAAGAAATGAAGAGACGGTTTCATTATTCAGCAATTGCACCAAAAAAGCTTATAAGAAATGCTAGTCATCATAAAAGACTCCTTGTTTAAGGAAATTCAACAGATTCCTATATCTAAGGGAAAATAAGGAGAATAGATGTGCTTGTTGCGATGATATTGGTCCCTGTTGTGACCACACAAGCTACTTTCAAGATCAATAAGTGTGAATGGATAATTACAACAAAAAGTGGAGCATTGTTAGCAAAAAATCAAGAGATGGTCTAATTAGTCTTTAATTAAGTAGAAAATACTTGTAAGAAATGCCTAGTCATCACCAAAGACTCCTTGGTTTAAAAAAATTCAAATGGATTCCTTGGTCCAGGGAAGCTATAGATGTGGCTTGTTGCCATGAAATAGTTCCTGTTAAGGGCACGTAGCTAATTTTCAAATATCATTAAGTGTGAATGATGTTATTGCAAAGCAAAGGGTGGAGGCTGTTAGGCATGGAATGAAAGAGACAACCTCATTATTTAGGCAATTTTGCTGAAAGTGGCTGTAGAAATGGCTAGTCACATCAAAGACTCCTTCTTTAATGAAATTCACAAATTCCTATACTCCAAGGGAGAATAAGATGTGGCTTGTTGCCATGAAATATTTGTCGCCTATTAGTGGGCCACACAGGTATTTTCAAGGATCATTAACGTGTGAATTGCGGTAATATACAACAAAAGGTGAGACGCCTTACTAGGAAGGAAATGAAAAGATGGTTCTCCTATTAAGCAATTATACCAATTACGTGAAAAGAAGTGCTAGTCATCATCAATGACTCCTTATTATGAAAATTCATCAGATTCCAAGTTCCAAGGGCAATAAGATGTGCCTGTTGCCTGAATATAGTGCCTGTTATGGGCACACAAATTATTTTCAAAGACCATTAAGTGTGAATGAGTTATTGCAACAAAAAGGTGGAGCCTTGTTTGGAGGAAATCAAGAGACGGTCTCATTATTCAGTATTGTACCAAAAAATACCGAAAGAAATGCTAGTCATCATCAATGACTCCTTGTTTAATTCAAATGGATTCTTATATCCAAGGGAGAATAGATGTGCTTGTTGCCATGAATATTGGTCCCTGTTGTGACCACACAAGCTATTTTCAAGATCATTAATTGTGAATGGGTAATTACAACAAAAAAGTGAGCATTGTTAGCAAAAAAATCAAGAGATGGTCTCATTAGTCTGTAATTAAGTAGAAAAATACTTGTAAGAAATGCTAGTCATCACCAAAGACTCCTTGTTTAAAAAATTCAATGGATTCCTTGTCCAAGGGAAGTATAGATGTGCATGTTGCCATGATTATAGTTCCTGTTAAGGGCACATAAGCTATTTTCAATATCATTAAGTGTGAATGAGTTTATACAACAAAAGGTGGAGGCTTGTTAGGAATAAATGAAGAGACACACCTCATTATTTAGGAATTTTCATGAAAGTGTTTGGTAAGTAATGCTAGTCAACATCAAAGACTCCTTATTTAATGAAATTCAACAAATTCCTATATCCAAGGGAGAATAGATGTGCTTGTTGCCATGAATATTTGTCCTTGTTGTGGCCACACAAGGTATTTCAAGATCATTAAAGTGTGAATGCATAATTACAACAAAAAGGTGAAGCCTTGCTAGGAAGGAATGAAAAAAGACGATCTCCTTATTAAGTAATTATACCAAAATTACGTGAAAGAAGTTGCTAGTCATCATCAATGACTCCTTATTTATGAAAATTCATCAGANAAATGAAGAGATGGTTTCATTACTCAGTACTTACACTGAAAAGCTTGAAAGAAATGCTAGTCCATCATACAAGACTCCCTGTTTAAGGAAATTCAACGGATTCCTATATCTAAGGGATAATAGATGTGCTTGTTGCCATGATATTGGTCCTTGTTATGGGCACACAAGCTATTTTCAAGATCATTAAGTATGAATGGGTAATTACAACAAAAGTGGAGCATTGTTAGGAAGAAATCAAGAGATGGTCTCATTAGTTATAATTAAGTAGAAAATTCTAGTAAGAACTGCTAGTCATCACCTAAGACTCCAATGTTGAATGAAATTCAAGAGATTCCTTGTTCCAAGTGAGTACAAATGTGCTTCTTGCCATGAACATTGGTCTTTGTTGTTGCGACACAAGCTATTTTCAATATCATTAAGAGTGAATGAGTAATTACAATAAAAACTGGAGCATTGTTAGGAAGAAATCTAGAGACAGTCTCACTAGTCTGTAATTAAGTAGAAAATATTTGTAAGTAATGCTAGTCATCACCAAAGACTCATGTTTAATGAAATTCGACGAATTCCTTGTTTCAAGGAGTGTATATGTGCTTGTTGCCATGAACATAGTGCCTATTGAGGGCACACAAGCTATTTTCAATATCATTAAGTGTGAATGAGTTATTTCAACAAAAGGTGGAGCCTTGTTAGCAAGAAATAAAGAGACGACCTCATTATTTAGAAATTCTACCAAAAGTGCTTGTAAGAAATTCTTGTCAACATCAAAGACTCCTTATTTAATGAAATGTAACGGATTCCTATATCTAAGGGAGAATAAATGTGCATATTGCCATGAATATTAGCCCTTGTTGTGGCCACACAAGGTATTTTTAAGATCATTAAGTGTGAATGCAAAATGGTAGAGTCTTGTTGGGAAGAAATGAAAAGACGATCTCATTATTAAGTAATTATACCAAAACTACGTGAAAGAAATGCTAGTCATTATCAATGACTCCTTGTTTACATAAATTCATCGGATTCCAAGTTCCAAGGACATATAGATGTGCTTGTTGCCACGAATATAGTGTCTATTATGGGCACACAAGCTATTTTCAAGATCATTAAGTGTGAATGGATTATTGCGACAAAAGGTGGATCCTCGTTAGGAAGAAATGAAGAGACGGTTTCATTATTCAGCAATTGCGCCAAAAAAGCTTATAAGAAATGCTGTCATCATAAAAGACTCCTTGTTTAAGGAAATTCAACTGATTCCTATATCTAAGGGAAAATAGGAGAATAGATGTGCTTGTTGCGATGAATATTGGTCCCTGTTGTGACCACACAAGCTACTTTCAAGGATCAATAAGTGTGAATGGATAATTACAACAAAAAGTGGAGCATTGTTAGCAAAAAATCAAGAGATGGTCTAATTAGTCTTTAATTAAGTAGAAAATACTTGTAAGAAATGCTAGTCATCACCAAAGACTCCTTGTTTAAAAAAATTCAATGGATTCCTTTGTCCAAGGGAGTATAGATGTGCTTGTTGCCATGAATATAGTTCCTGTTAAGGGCACATAAGCTATTTTCAATATCATTAAGTGTGAATGAGTTATTGCAAGAAAAGGTGGAGGCTTGTTAGGAATAAATGAAGAGACAACCTCATTATTTAGGAATTTTGCTGAAAGTGCTTGTAAGAAATGCTAGTCAACATCAAAGACTCCTTATTTAATGAAATTCAACAAATTCCTATATCCAAGGGAGAATAGATGTGCTTGTTGCCATGAATATTTGTCCCTATTGTGGCCACACAAGGTATTTTCAAGATCATTAAGTGTGAATGCGTAATTACAACAAAAAGTGAAGCCTTGCTAGGAAGAAATGAAAAGATGGTCTCCTTATTAAGTAATTATACTAAAATTACGTGAAAGAAGTGCTAGTCATCATCAATGACTCCTTATTTATGAAAATTCATCAGATTCCAAGTTCCAAGGGCGTATAGATGTGCCTGTTGCCATGAATATAGTGCCTGTTATGGGCACACAAATTATTTTCAAGACCATTAAGTGTGAATGAGTTATTGCAACAAAAGGTGGAGCCTTGTTTGGAGGAAATCAGGAGACGGTCTCATTATTCAGTAATTGTACCAAAAATACCTGAAAGAAATGCTAGTCATCATCAATGACTCCTTGTTTAAAGAAATTCAATGGATTCTTATATCCAAGGGAGAATAAATGTGCTTGTTGCCATGAATATTGGTCCCTGTTGTGACCACACAAGCTATTTTCAAGATCATTAATTGTGAATGGGTAATTACAACAAAAAGTGGAGCATTGTTAGCAAAAAATCAAGAGATGGTCTCATTAGTCTGTAATTAAGTAGAAAATACTTGTAAGAAATGCTGGTCATCACCAAAGACTCCTTGTTTAAAAAATTCAATGGATTCCTTGGTCCAAGGGAGTATAGATGTGCATGTTGCCATGAATATAGTTCCTGTTAAGGGCACATAAGCTATTTTCAATATCATTAAGTGTGAATGAGTTATTACAACAAAAGGTGGAGGCTTGTTAGGAATAAATGAAGAGACAACCTCATTATTTAGGAATTTTCATGAAAGTGTTTGTAAGTAATGCTAGTCAACATCAAAGACTCCTTATTTAATGAAATTCAACAAATTCCTATATCCAAGGGAGAATAGATGTGCTTGTTGCCATGAATATTTGTCCTTGTTGTGGCCACACAAGGTATTTTCAAGATCATTAAGTGTGAATGCATAATTACAACAAAAAGGTGAAGCCTTGCTAGGAAGGAATGAAAAGACGATCTCCTTATTAAGTAATTATACCAAAATTACGTGAAAGAAGTGCTAGTCATCATCAATGACTCCTTATTTATGAAAATTCATCAGATTCCAAGTTCCAAGGGCATATAGATGTGCTTGTTGCCATGAATATAGTGTCTGTTGTGGGCATACAAGCAATTTTCAAGATCATTATGTATGAATGGGTTATTGCAACAAAAGGTGGATCCTTGTTGGGAAGAAATGAAGAGACAGTTTCATTATTCAGTAATTGGACCAAAAAAGCTTGTAAGAAATGCTAGTCATCATCAAAGTCTCCTTGTTTAATGAAATTCAATGGATTCCTATTTCCAAGGGAGAATATATGTGCTTGTTGCCATGAATATTAGTCCTTATTGTGGACACACATGGTATTTTCAAGATCATTAAGTGTGAATGGGTAATTACAACAAAAAGTGGAGCACTGTTAGGAAGAAATCAAGAGACAATCTCATTAGTCTGTAATTAAGTAAAAAATACTAGTAAGAAATGGTAGTCATCACCAAAGACTCCTTGATTAATGAAATTCAACGAATTATTTGTTCCAAGGGAGTATAAACGTTTTTGTTGCCATGAAAATAGTGCCAGTTGTGGGCACACAAGCTATTTTCTAGGTCATTAAGTGTGAAAGAGATGTTGCAAGAAAAGGTGGAGCCTCGTTAGGATGAAAGGAAGAGACGGTCACATTATTTAGTAATTGTACTGAAAGTGATTGTAAGAAATCTACTCAACATCCAAGACTCCTTGTTTAATCAAATTCAACAGATTCCTATATCCAAGGGAGAATAGAAGTGCTTGTTGCCATGAATATTAGTCCCTATTGTGGCCACACAAGGTATTTTCAAGATCATTAAGTGTGAATGGGTAATTACATCAAAATGGTGAGTCTTGTTAGGAAGAAAAGAAATGATGGTCTCATTATTAAGTAATTATACCAAAACTACGTAAAAGAAATGCTAGTCATCATCAATGAGTTCTTGTTTAAGGAAATTCATTGGAATCCAAGTTCCTAGGGCGTATAGGGCTTATTAAGGGCACACAAGTTCTTTTTGAGATGATTAAGTGTGAATGAGTTATTGCAATAAAAGGTCGAGCCTTGTTAGGAAGAAATGAAGAGACTGTCTCATTTACAAAAGGTGCTTGTAACAAATGCTAATCATCCTCAAAGACTCTTTGTTTAATGAAATTCAACAGATTCCTTTATCTAAAGGAGAATAGATGTGCTTGTTGCCATGAATATTAGTCCTTGTTGTAGTTAGACAAGGTATTTTCAAGATCATTAAGTGTGAATGGGCAATTACAACAAAAAGTTGAGCATTGTTAGGAAGAAATCAAGAGATGATCTCATTAGTCTATAATTAAGCAAAAAATACTAGTAAGAAATGCTAGTCATCAGCAAAGACACTTTGTTTAATGAAATTCAGCAAATTCCTAAATCCAAGGGAGAATAAATGTGCTTGTTGCCTTAAATATTAGTTCTCGTTGTCGGCAGACAAGGTATTTTCAAGATCATTACAAGTGAATGGGTAAATACAACAAAAAGTGGAGCATTGTTAAGAAAAAATCAAGAGATGGTCTCATTAGTTTGTAATTAAGTAGAAAATACTACTAAGAAATGCTAGTCATCGCCAAAGACTCCTTGTTTAATGAAATTCAATGGATTTTATGTTCCAAGGGAGTATAGATGTGCTTGTTGCCATGAAAATAGTACCTGTTATGGGCACACAAGCTATTTTCCAGATCATTAAGTGTGAATGAGTTATTGCAACAAAAGGTGGAGCCTTGTTAGGAAGAAATGAAGACACAGTCTCATTAATCAGTAATTATATTGAAAAAGCTTGGAAGAAATGCTAGTCATTGTCAAAGACTCCTGTTTAATGAAATTCAACAAATTCCTATATCCAAAGGAGAATAAATGTGCTTGTTGCCATGAATATAAGTTCCTAATGTAGGCAGACAAGGTATTTTTAACATCATTAAGTGTGAATGGGTAATTAGAACAAAAAGTAAAGCATTACTAGGAAGAAATCAAGAGACAATCTCATTAGTCTATAATTAAGTAGAAAATACTTGTAAGAAATACTAGTCGTCACCAAATACTCTTTGTTTAATGAAATTCTATGGATTCTTTAGTCCAAGGGAATAGAGATGTGCTTGTTGCCATGAAAATAGTGTCTGTTGTGGGCAGACAAGATATTTTCAAGATATTTAAGTGTCAAAGAGTTGTTGCAACAAAAGGTGGTGCCTAGTTAGGAAGAAATGAAAAGACGGTCTCATTATTTAGTAATTGTACCAAAAGCTTGTAAGAAATGCTAGTCATCATCAAAGACTCCTTGTTTCATGAAATTCAATGGATTCTTATATCCAAGGGAGAATTGATGTGCTTGTTGCCACGAATATTAGTCCCTATTGTGAGCACACAAGTGTGAATTGGTCATTACAACAAAAGGTGGAGCATTGTTAGGAAGAAATCAAAAGATAGTCTCATTAGTTTGTAATTAAGTAGAAAATACTTGTAAGAAATGCTAGTCATCAACAAAGGCTCCTTGTTTAATAAAACTCAACAGATTCCTTGTTCCAAGGGAGTATAGATGTGCTTGTTGCCATGAAAATAGTGCCTCTTATGGGCACACAAAGGTGGAACCTTGCCAGGAAGAATTAAAGAGACAGTCATATTAGTTAGTAATTGTACCGAAAGTGCTTCTTAGAAATGATAGTCATCTCAAAGACTCCTTGTTTAGTGAAATTCAATGGATTCCTATATCCAAGTGAGAATAGATGTGCTTGTTGCCATGAATATTAGTCCCTGTTGTGGGCACACAAGGTATTTTCAAGATCATTAAGTGTGAAAGAGTTATTGCAACAAAAGGTGGAGCCTTGTTAGCAAGAAATAAAGAGATAGTCTAATTATTAAATAATTATACCAAAAATACTTGAAAGAAATACTAGTCATCATTAATGACCCCTTGTTTAAAAAAAATCATCAGATTCCTAGTTCCAAGGGAATATAGATGTGCTTGTTAACATAAGTATAGAGCTTGTTGTGGGCACATAAGCTATTTTCAAGATCATTAAGTGTGAATGAGTTATTGCAACAAAAGGTGGAGCCTTGTTTGGAGGAAATGAAGGGATGGTCACATTATTCAGTAATTGTACCAAAAATACATAAAAGAAATGCTAGTCATCATTAATAACTCGTTGTTTAATGAAATTCAATGAATTCCTATATCCATGGGAGAATAGATGTGCTTGTTACCATGAATTCTAGTCCCTATTGTGGGCACACAAGCTATTTTCAAGATCATTAAGTGTGAATTAGTAATTACAACAAAAAGTGGAGCATTGTTAGGAAGAAATCAAGAGGCGATCTCATTATTAAGTAATTATACCAAAAATACTTGAAAGAAATGCTAGTTATCACCAAAGACTCCTTGTTTAATGAAATTCAATAGATTCTTTGTTCCAAGGGAGTATAGATGTTCTTGTTGCCATAAAAATAGTGCTTGTTGTGGTCACATAAGCTATTTTCAAGATCATTAACTGTGAATGAATTATTACGACAAAAGGTAGAGCCTTGTTAAGATGAAATTAAGAGATGGTCTCATTATTTAGTAATTGTACCAAATAAGCTTGTAAGATATGCTAGTCATTATCAAAGACTCCTTGTTTAATGAAATTAAATGGATTACTATATCCAAGGGAGAATAAATGTGCTTGTTGCCATGAATATTAGTCCATGTTGTGGCCATACAAGGTATTTTCAAGATCATTAAGTATGAATGGGTAATTAAAACAAAAAGGTGGTGCCTTGTTAGAAAGAAATGAATATACAGTCTTATTATTAAGTAATTATTCCAAAAATACTTGAAAGAAATGTTAGTCATCATCAATGACTCCTTGTTTAAAGAAATTCATCAGATTCCTAGTTCCAAGGGAGTATAGATGTGCTTGTTGCCATGAAAATAGTGTCTGTTGAGGCACACAAGCTATTTTCAAGATCATTAAGTACAAAAGAGTTATTGCAACAAAAGGTGGAGCTTTGTTAGGAAGAAATGAAGAGACGGTCTCCTTATTTAGAAATTCTACCAAAAATGCTGGTAAGAAATGCTAGTTATCATCGAAGACTCCTTGTTTAGTGAAATCCAATGGATTCCCATATCCAAGGGAAAATAGATGTGCTTGTTGCCATGAATATTAGTCCCTACTATGGGCACACAAGGTATTTTCAAGATCATTAAGTGTGAATGGGTAGATACAACAAAAAGTGGAGTATTGTTAGGAGGAAATCAAAAGATGATCTCATTAGTCTATAATTATGTAGAAAATACTAGTAAGAAATGCTAGTCATCACCAAAGACTCTTTGTTTAATGAAATTCAACAGATTCTTTTTTGAAAGGGAGTATAGATGTGCTTGTAGCCATGAAAATTTTGTCTATTGTGAGCACAGAAGCTATTTTCAAGATCATTAAGTATGAATGAGTTATTGCAACAAAAGGTTGAGCCTTGTTAGGAAGAAATGAAGAGACAGTCTCATTATTCAGTAATTGTACCGAAAGTGCTTGTCAGATGCTAGTCATCATCAAAGACTCCTTACTTAATGAAATTCAATGCATTCTTATATCCAAGAGAGAATAGATGTGCATGTTGGCATGAATATTAGTCCCTGTTGTGGGCGCACGTGGTATTTTCAAGATCATTAAGTCTAAATGGGTAATTACGACAAAAAGTGGAACATTGTTAGGAAGAAATCAAGAGATGATCTCATTGGTCTGTAATTCATTAGAAAATTCGTGTAAGAAATGCTAGTCATCAATAAAGGCTCCTTATTTAATGAAATTCAATGAAGTCCTTGTTCCAAGGGAGTATAAATGTGGTTGTTTCCATGAATATAGTGCCTGTTGAGGGCACACAACCTATTTTTGAGATCATTAAATGTGAATGAGTTATTGCAACAAAAGGTGGAGCCCTGTTAGGAAGAAATAAAAAGACAGTCTCATTATTTAGAAATTGTATCGAAAGTGCTTCTAAGAAATGCTAGTCATAATTAAAGACTCCCTGTTTAAGAAAATTCAACAAATTCCTATATCCAAGTGAGAATAGACATGCTTGTTGCCATTAATATTAGTCTTTATTATGTGCACACAAGGTATTTTCAAGATCATTTAGTGTGAATGGGTAATTACAACAAAATGTGGAGCATTGTCAGGAAGAAATCATGAGACTATCTCATTAGTCTATATTTAAGTAGAAAATACTTGTAAGAAATGCTAGTCATCACCAAACACTCCTTGTTTAAAGAAATTCAACATATTCTTTGTTCTAAGGGAGTATGGATGTGCTCGTTGCCATGAAAATTGTGCCTATTATGGACACACAAGCTATTTTCAAGATCATTAAGTATGAATGAGTTATTGCAACAAAAGGTGGAGCCTTGTTAGGAAAAAATGAAGAAACGGTCTCATTATTTAGTAATTGTACCAAAAAAGCTTGTAAGAAATGCTAGTCATTCTCAAAGACTGCTTCTTTAATGAAATTCAATGGATTCCTATATCAAAGGGAGAATAGATGTGCTTGTTACCATGAATATTACTCCCTCTTGTGGCCACACAAGGTATTTTCAAGATCATTAAGTGTGAATGGGTAATTACAACAAAATGGTGGATCCTTGTTAGGAAGAAATGTAGAGACAGTCTCATTATTAAGTAATTATACCAAAAATAATTGAAAGAATTGCTAGTCATCATTAATGACACCTTGTTTAAAAAAATTCATCGGATTCCTAGCTCCAAGGGAGTATAGATGTGCTTGTTAAGATGAATATAGTGCCTGTTGTGGGAACACAAGATATTTTCAAGTTCATTAAGTGTGAATGAGTTATTGCAACAAAAGGTGGAGCCTTGTTAGGATGAAATGAAGGGACGATCTCATTATTCAGTAATTTTATCGAAAATACTTAAAGGAAATGCTAATCATCATCAATAACAGTTTGTTTAATGAAATTCAACAGATTCCTATATCCAAAGGAGAATAGATGTGATATTTTCAACTTAATGAATATTAGTCCCTGTTGTGGCCACACAAGCTATTTTCAAGATCATTAAGTGTGAATGAGTTATTACAACAAAAGGTGTAGCCTTGTTAGGAAGAAATGATGAAATTGTCTCATTATTTAGTAATTATACCAAAAATACTTAAAAGAAATGCTGGTCATCATCAATGACTCCTTCTTTAATGAAATTCATTAGATTCCTAGTTCCAAGGGAGTATAGATGTGCTTATTGCCATGAATATAGTGGCTGTTGTGGGCACACAAGCTATTTTCAAGATCATTAAGTGTGAATGGGTTATTGTAATGAATGGTGGATCCTTGTTAGGAAGAAATGAAGAGACAGTCTCATTAATCGGTAATTGATAGGAGGAAATCAAGAGGCGATCTCGTTAGACTGTAATTAAGTAGAAAATACTTGTAAGAAATGCTAGTCATATTAGTCCCCATTTTGGCCACATAAGGTATTTCAAAGATCATTAAGTGTGAATGGGTAATTACAACAAAAAGTGGAGCATTGTAAGGAAGAAATCAAGAGACGGTTTCATTAATTTGTAATTAAGTAGAAAATAGTTGTAAGAAATACTACTCATCACCAAAGACTACTTGTTTAATGAAATTCAATGGATTCCTTGTTCAAAGGGAGTATAGATGTACTTGTTGCCATGAATATAGTGCCTATTGTGGGCACATAAGCTATTTTCCAGATCATTAAGTGTGAATGAGTTATTGAAACAAAAGGTGGAGCCTTGTTAGGAAGAAATGATGAGACGGTCTCATTTTTTTGTAATTATACCAAAAATACTTGAAAGAAATGCTAGTCATCATCAATGACTCCTTGTTTAATGAAATTCATTGGATTCCTAGTTCCAAAGGAGTATAGATGTGCTTGATGCGAGGCATATAGTGTTTGTTGTGAGCACACAAGCTATTTTCAAGACCATTAAGCATGAATGGGTTATTGCAACAAAAGGTGGATCCTTGTTAGGAAGAAATGCTATTTCTATCGAAAAAGCTTGTAAGAAATGCTAGTCATCATCAAAGACTCATTGTTTAATGAAAAAGCTTGTGAATATATTAGTACTAAGTTGCAATATAGTACTACCTTTCACCTATAAATGGATGGACAAACTGAAGTTATCAATAGGACCTTGGGCAATATATTGATGACTTTGATTGATGGTAACCCTTGCTCTTGGGAGACACAATTGCCACTTGGGGAATTTGCTTATAATTGTTCAGTAAACTGTACTACTTGATATAGTCCTTTTGTAATTATATATAGGCATCAACCAGAGACTGCAGTTGATTTTGCACCAATTCCTTTTGCTGAAAAATCCATCAATAAGGTGACGATATTGTCTCTCAAATGAGGATAGTCCATGAAAAAGTGCATTGAAGTTTGGAGAGGAAGGCTAATTCTTATAAAAGGGATGTCGACAAATGGCGATATGAAATTATCTTTGAACTTAAAGATTTTGTCTAAACTTATTTACCATCGGAGCATTATCCCATTGGAAGCTACAACAAGCTTAGTGATTGAAAGCTTGGACCACTTGAAGTTCTTGAGTGCATCAATCCTAATGCATATCGACTGAAGCTGCCTTCTCATATGAAGATACATGATGTATTCAATGTGCATCATTTAACAACTTATGTGGGTGATTCTTTTGATAATGATGATTTGAATTCAGGGACGAATTCTTCTAAAGAGAGGGGGAATGATGCATCCTGCATCACCGCATCTTTCACCAACATGCCCTCATCAATAAGTTCCACAATATTTGCTCAGCCAAGAGGATCAGCTAGCATTCAAGCTCATCAGTCCTTTCGACAAGTCCCTAACTGACAAGATTCTCATCATTGACTTTGTCATTTCTCGTACATTGAAAATATTCTATTGTGATAATCTTTCTTTATTAGCTCTTAGTTCCTAGACTTGATTGGATGAATGAAATTGCCTTAGGCATTCTTTTGAACCTTGAAGAGTTCATACCTATGGAAACCCAGAAAAGTTTTCACTCTGTCCTTAAAGAGTCAGAGCTTTTCAAAGTCTACATCCTTGAAGAGTTGTAGCTATCAATCTAGAAGAATTGATGCCCCACCAACTTCATTGGAACCCTAGAAGGGCAACCATCCAAGTCCCTTCTTGTCTCACATTCTGACCAAATCTGTTCCATTCACTTCTTCCCCCAAATCAATAAATCTAGAGCACTTATCTGCAGAAACTCAAAACACAAAAGTTGTAGATCTACAAGTCCTTGTTCATTTGCAATAGGAATCACTCCATTCCAACCTATTGATTAAGAGGTACAACGATTTCCCTAACTACATATAAAACTAAAATTTCTACAAGTCACTCTCCCAATCCTTTTTTTTTTTCTTAATTTTTGACTTAATCATCAAGCCTTTGGCTACATCAACCAGCTTAATAGAGTCAAAGATAAAATTGAAGATATAGCTCAAAGAGCTCCAAGACCTCTAGTTAAACCAGAAATAGAAAAAAGTTTTATTTAAACTCATATCAATAAAAGAAATACATTACAATAAGTCAGGTAAAAATCTTGAAAAAATAGAATTAGTCAATGAAATAATCAAATGATTGAAAAACCTTGGATTAAAGGTATGCTCTTGCATTAGGAAAAGAGGAACAAATTACAGAAAAAGAATTAGAGGTTAAGGATTATGTGGACAAAATCCAGGAAATATTCTTATCAGAACAGAATTCAGGTCAAAAGGATTCATCAACTTTTTATAAGAAAAAAAGTATAAGAGTTAATAAGATGACTTTTAATAAAGTCCCTACAAAACTATATTATCCCAAATCTACTCCAGTCAACCTTTTATTAAAGGAATAGTCTAAGTACAATTACATACAATATGATGGTAGTAGTATTGTAGAATGATATGAAAAACCCCATAAAAACATAGATTAGGGACCCAATGCACACAAGAAATCAAAGAATATCAAAGGAAGCTAAATTAAACTTTAATAACACAAACCCCAAACCTAACATTCGAAAGAACATGAACCTAAGGTATTTAAGAAGCATATGCATGCCACACTCCAGAAAAGAAGGGAATTGGGAGTGATAAATTGAGTTGCATGCCAAGAGAAGAGGTACTTTTTGATAAGTTCTTTAGTTCTCAAAAGAATTGAAGGAGAAAACCCTTACTTTTTATTTCTCTTAAAGTTGTTTGATGCTCTAAAGCTTACAAGGAGGTGCCTATTTATAGGCTAAGATAGCAATCCTAAAGAGACATAAATTCCTATTTAGGACAATTCCTTATTTCAGAGGAGCTCCTATCTAGGACAAATTCTTACACATAAACTTTCAATTTTTATAACAATCATTTATTTAGGATAAACTCATATTTAGGAATGAATGCTATTACTTAGTCTTAGCTTATTAAGTACTCCAATCATATTAATAAGGCCTTGTGATGTGGAAAACCCTAAAAAGACGTGGCTTAGGGACCCAATGCACACAAAGAATCAAAGAACAGCTAAGAAAGCTAAAACAGACTTGAATAACACAAACCCTAGATCCAACATTCAAAGGAACACGAACCTAGGGTATTTAAGAAGGATATGGATGCCACACTCTAGAAAAGAAAGGAATTGGGAGTGATAAGTCAATTTGAATGCCACAATAAGAAGTACCTCTTGATAAGTTCTTTAGTTCTTAAAGAACCGAGGGAGAAAAACCCTTGCTTTCTATTTCACTCAAATTGTCTGATCTTTTAGAGCTTATGTTGTTCCCACAGCCTTGTATGGGTTGTAATTGTTGTCAACGAGGGTTAAGTGTGCAAGAGAGTAAAGTCACATGGAAGGGCAGCAAAGTCACATGGAAGGGCAAGAAAGTAAATCTGCAGCATAAGGGCAAGAACGTAAATCTGCCATGTAAGCCCTATTAGGGTTTCATGGAAGAGAGTATATAAAGGCCTTGGAAGACAAAACTAGGAAAGAGGGCCAACACAATTGAATAAACAGCAACCCTACAGCAACCGGCCAAAAGGAAGAGAGAGCAGAACGGCAAGAGATCAGAAACAACACCACCAGGAGAGCAAACCAGAAACGTCACCACCGGGAGAGCAAACCAGAACGTGCAACCTCCTGCAAGCAAACCAGAAACACGTCCTGCAAGCAAACCAGAAACACATCCTGCAGGCAAACCAGAAACGCCTCCTGCAAGCAAACCAGAAACACATCCTGCAACCAAACCAGAAACGCACAACCAGCAAGAGGAGAAATAAGAAACAGACCACTCGGAAGAGAAGACAGCAGACCTGGTATCCGTGAGACCACCCGGAAGAGAAGACAGCAGACTAGAAGCGTGAGGCAGGGCAAGAGACGTGAACCAGAAAAACCAGTAGTGTGAGGCAGGCCAAGAGACGTGAAACAGCAGACCAGGAGCGTGAGACCAGAACGTGCAACGGCGTGACTGATCAGAAGCGTGGGGCAGGCCGTGAGACGTGAAACGGCAGACCAGAAGCTTGAGTGCAAGCTGTGAAACCGTGAGACGGTGAAAGCAGGAGCTGTGTGAGACAACCTAGAGAAGGAATTTGGCGAAGCATCGGAAAGAACTCAACGTATTTCTAGATTTCTTCAAGAGAGGTTAGAGAGCGTTGCGGTGAACTTCTAAGCGGCAGTGGAGCAGCCTTTCAATTCAACAGAGGCAAGACAAACTAGAAGAAGGGTAGACACAGTAAGTGACACTCTTTGTATTGTACTTGCTTAGTAATTGCAATAGTGAAAGGAGCAGAAGATTAAGACATCCATTGTAACTAGAATTCTCAAGTATAGTGGATAGTCTCGGTAAGGGAGAGTCCCTACCACCGTGGATGTACGTCACATTGACGGAACCACGTAAATCTCGTGTGTCCTTAATTTGCTTTACGTTCTGTGTTTTGAATTGAGTTGTGAACGCAGCTAAAGTATCAGCCAACCCATAACCTAACGAAGACCTAAACAAGAACATCCGAATTGTCTATTAGGCAAGGTGTCTGAAAGGTGACTTTGGGGACTATTGTGATTAGTAGGTAGCAATAGATCTACCTTAGTCGAATCTGAGAAAGAGTTCGCTTTTAAGAAGAGATTGAAGTTGTTCACTTTCCTGCGAATTGTGAATTGTGGTGATACTGATTCACCCCCCCTCTCAGTATCACAAACTAGTAGATCCTAGGGTGAAGTTGGGAACTTCAGCTTACAAGAGGCGCTAAGATAGCAATCCTATGGAGGCATAAATTCCTACTTAAGAAAAATCCTTATTTAGGAGGAATTCCTATATAGGGACAAATTCTTACACAGACAATAAACTCCTAATTAGGAGTGAATGCTATTACTTAGTCTTGACCCATTAGGTACTCCAATCATGTTAATAAGGCATGGACTCTTTTTCAAGCTTGAATTCGCACCATTTGAAGCTTGGTTGGCCTGAATGTCCTTAATCAGCCCATTTAGTACTTCTTTCATCTTTTTGGCTCTAGCTCATGTTATTGGGCCTTTTGGAATGTGTAATGGACCTTTTACATCCTTTGAGATCTTCCACCCATCATCTTTAAGGTTTTTATCATTGCCCCTCTCCTTAAAAGGATTTGTCCTTGTATCATCACCTACATCAAAAAGGGAAAGATTAGAAACATTAAATGTTGCACTCACATTATACTCACTAGGAAGGTCCAACTTATAAGCATTGTCATTAATTCATGCTACAACTTGAAATGGACCATCTCCTCTAGGTTGTAGCTTTGAACGCCTCTGAGTTGGGAACCATTCCTTATGCATATGCACCTAAACTTAATCACTAGGTTCAAACACCACCTTTTTTCATCCCTTGTTAACATGGGATGCATATTGCTCAGTTCATTTTTCAATATGTTGTCGCACCTTCTCATGAAATTTTTCACCATGTCAACCTTGCATTCACCATCTAAGCTAGCATACTCATCAATAAGTATAGGTACCAAATCCAAAAGAGTAAGTAGATTAAAACCATAAACAATTTCAAATGGAGAGTAACTAGTAGCAGAATGAACACTCCTATTATATGCAAACTCAACATACGGTAAACAATCATCCCATGCTTTCAAATTCATTCGAATAATAGCATGTAAAAGAGTAGAAAATGTTTGATTAACCACCTTAGTCTGCCCATCAATTTATGGATGACAAGTAGTTGAAAACAATAGCTTAGTACCTAACTTACCCCACAAAATCTTTTAGAAGTAGCTTAAGAACATTGTATCCTAGTCTGAAACAATGCTCCGTGGCTTGCCATGCAAACATACTACTTTTCTAAAGAATAAATCAGTCATATTGCTTACATCATCAATTTTATGACATGGAACGAAGTGTGCCGTCTTTGGAAATCTATCAACGATAACAAATACAGAATCCCTACCCCTTTTTGATCACGGAAACCCTAGTACAAAGTCTATAGATAAATCAACCCAAGGATGGCTAGGTATGGGTAAGGGGGTATACAAGCCATGGGGTAAAACTCTAGATTTAGCCTGTTTGCATGTTATGTATTTCTCACGTATCCTATCAACATCTCTTTTCATGCATGGCCAAAAGAAATGTTCACTTAGGACATCTAGGGTTTTCCTAGCTCCAAAATGACCCATAGACCACCCTTATGAGCTTCTCTTACAACCAACTCCCTTAAAGAACTCATAGATATGCATAAACAATTTTCCCTAAATTAGAAACCCTCATGCCTATAAAACTTCTCCAAGGCTAACTTCTCACATGCTCCATACACATTAGCAAAGTTAGGATCATTCACATATAAATCTTTAATATATTCAAATCCTAATAAGTTTGCAGTAAGTGTAGAGATAAGGGAATACCTGTGAGATAATGCATCAGCTACCATATTTTCCTTACCTTGTTTATATTTGATGATGTAGGGAAAGGTCTCAATGAATTCAATCCACTTGGCATGTCTTTTGTTCAACTTTCCTTGTCCCTTTAAGTGCTTCAAGGATTCATGGTCACTATGGATGACCAACTCCTTGGGCCAAAAGTAATGTTGCCATGTCTCCAAAACCTGTACCAATGCATACATTAGGCACCTTTCCTGCATTAAAATAGCTCCAATGCCAATACCTAAAGCATCACACTCAATCTCGAAAGCTTTTGCAAAGTCAGGTAAAACAAGTAAGGGTACAAAACTTAATTTTTCCTTAATGCAATTAAAAGCCTTATCTTGGTCACTACCCCACCTAAAAGTCATGTTCTTTTTGATAAGCTCAATAAGTAGTGCAGCAATGGTGCTAAAGTCCCTAGCAAAGCATCTATAGAAACTAGCTAGACCATGAAAAGTACGCACATCACTAATTGACTTAGGACCAAGCCAATCTTGGATAGCCCTAACTTTTTCCTCGTCAACCTCAATACCTTTAGTACTCACAATATAGCCAAGAAATGTAATTTGATTAGTGCAAAAGGAACATTTCTTGAAGTTAGCATACAATTTCTCATAAAGCAAAACAATTAAAATAGAACGTAAATGATCGAGATGTTATTATAGGCTTTTGCTATAGACCAAAATATCATCAAAGTACACAACCACAAATTTACCAATGAATGGAAGCAAAACATGATTCATTAGTTGTATAAAAGGGCTTGGTGCATTAGTGAGACCAAATGGCATGACAAGCCATTCATACAAACCATACTTAGTTTTGAAAGTTGTTTTCCACTCATTTCCCTCTCTCATCCTAATTTGGTGATATCCACTTTTCAAATCAATCTTAGAAAAGACACATAAACCATGCAATTCATCCAACATGTCATCTAACCTAGGTATGGGGTGATGATACTTTACAGTGATTTTGTTGATCACTCAACAATCAACACACATACTCCAAGTCCCATCTTTTTTGGGTACAAATAGGACAGGAATAGCATAAGAACTCATGCTTTCCCTCACATATCCTTTTGAAATAAGCTCCTTAACCTGCCCTTAAAGCTCCTTTGTCTCCTCAAGATTACTCCTATATGCTGGCCGGTTAGGGATGGATGCACCAAGGATGAAATCAATTTGATGCTTAATTCCTCTCTTAAGTGGCAATCCACTTAGGACATCATTAGGGAATACATCTTCAAATTCCCGCAATAAAGCAACAACAACACTAGGCCAAGACGGTTCAAACTTGTTAGTGTTAAAAAGAATTTTCTTTTTCCTAATTTTGGTGTAGGCCCAATCTTTGAAGCTATAACTAGATCCAATTTTAAACCCTCTTTCTATGGTTTCAAACCTATAATTATTTTGATTATATTGATGCATGGGCTTATCCTTTGAACTCAAAAGAAGAAAAAGGTAATCAAGATTGATGACTCCTTTGTTTGATGGAATTCAATTGATTTAAAGTGCTAAAGTTGTAATGATGTGCTTATCACAAATGACCTTTTTATTTGATGAAATTTAATGGATTTAGTGTGCCAAGTGAGTCCTGTCAGAAGCAATGATGCCATTATATCTAGTAATTTTTCTTTTGATATACTCTATTAGGTTTTGAATAATTTTTTTGGATTACTAGATACCTAGGGTCCCAGTAGAGCCTTTAGACCATTTAGGCTTATTATCCCCTTGGTTATGTAGGCACTAGCTTCAAAGAAATTAAACTTTTCCCACCAACAAATATTAATTTGTCTGGCTATCCATGGGACATGTTTTACATCCATGTCTAGCATACTAACTTACTTAGTCATAATGGTATAATCCCATTTGATAATCCATGAGACATGATAAAAAGAGGCAAATAACAGTAAGAGGTCTTTAAACAAAACTATTCATAAACAGTTCTTATCTTGTTTAGTAAAGTAATGGGATGTATCCCTCTTGAAAAATGAAGTTTTAAGCTAGTTAGGAAATTTCTTTGGATTATTCAGAAAGTGAATTTGAATGAACCAACTAAATTTCTTTTACTTGTTTTCATATAACAAGGCTCTTTTCCATGCTTCAATATAGTCAAAATAATTATAGAATTTAACCTTCAACCATTCTTTAAGATCCTTGGTAGCAAATAAAAGTCCTTGCCAATTTTTAGGATAAAGAATTTTCTTTATCTTAAATTTGGCATATGCCCATTCTTTATGGTCGTAGCCTGTACTAGTACCTCATTCTATAGGTTCAATAACCACTGAGCCCATTTCACATAAAATCTACTAATAATACAAGCAGTCCTTCATGTTAGAATGAGGATATCCTATTTTTAAGTTAAGATACAAAAATACAAAGAATATTAAAAACAATAGTCTATGTCGAGATTCCTACAACCTTTTGGAATAGGAAAAGACATATGGTAGAATTACCATATGAAGTGACTTTTGGTGAAAGTCAAATTCCAACTAAGACTTGGCCCATAGCTATGGGGCAAAGGCATTTAGAGATCTATAAAAAGGAAATAGATGATCTCTTAAAGAAATGACTTATTAGCAAAAGTAATAGTCCTTGGAGTTACCTAGCATTTTATGTTGAAAATGCTGTAGAATTGGAATGAGGAGTCAAATTTGCTTCTCTCTCCCTCTTTTGTAATATTTGTCCTCCTCCTCCTCCTCCCTTTGTAACAAAAACTTGTAATGATGTTTGGTGTTTAATGAAAACTTTATTTTTGTAAGCATTCTTTTCTTACCTTTATTATCTTATTTTCATTAGTGTGTTTTTATACATGTTCTATACATCTTAGTGTGCGATTCTTTCTATTTTGTTACAGGCTATTATTCAAATGAATTTGAATAGGTGGGAAGATTTTTTGCCATATATAGAGTTTGTATATAATAGGAATGTTCATTCTACTACTAGTTACTCAATTTGAAATTGTGTGTGGTTGTAATCCTTTTCCTTCTTTGGACTTGATGGATTTATCCAAAGCTCGCTCATACATGTCATCATGAAGTTTATCAACTTCTTTTTCTCATGCAACTGTACCTTTAGCGGGTAAATCAATCAACTTTGCTAAGAATTAAGGCCTTTTACACATTTTTTAGTTCCCTGCAAAAATTTACGAATTAGGAAATTTGGTAAAGAATTGCAATTTCCTTTAATAAACTCAATATCAAAGTCAAACACAATATGTATTCCTTACCATCTTGCAAAGATTTGTTTGGAGGCGAGGTTTTTAACATCTTTAATAAGGATATCCTATGTTGCCTTACAATCAATTCTTAAAAGGAATTTCTGATTTAACAGATCACTTTCAAATTTTTAAATACATAGCACAATAGCTAAGATTTCTTTTTTAATAGTGGAGTAATTAACTCTAGCTAAGATTTTTGAAACAAACAAGTAGTTCTTTTGAATTAATCCTTTGCTGAAAGATTTCTCCATAACCTTTATCTAATAAATCAATTTCAACTATTTTAAAAGCATCAAGATGAGGAAGAGTTAAACATGATAGTTCTTTAGAGTGAACCATTCAAACCAGCAATAAAAGAAGTGATAGACTTATCCTTTAGGAAGTGAACCATTCAAACCAATAAGAACATGTTTGTTGTATATAATGTTTGGTGACACAAAAGTTAATTTCACTATCATTTTGTGTAAATAAGTTCATGCAATAAAATAAGAAGCAACAAAGTTAATCAAGATCAGTGTCTCCTTTACTTCATGAAATTCAATGGATTAAAGTTGTAAAGATGTGTTTTTCATAATGAATATAATGTTAGCAAAGGAGTCATTGTAATGAAAGGAAGAGCCTTGTTAGCAAGAAATGAAGAGATGATCTCATTATTCAGGAATTAAATTTCTCAATATCTAAAAAAAAAAAAGCTAATCAAGACCAATGATTAGCATGTTTGATCGAATTAATTGCATTTAGTGTGCTATAGAAGTTAATTTCATGAACATATCATGGGAATGAGCTATTGCGATGAAAGGAGAAACCTTGTCAGCAAGAAATGAACTAACGGTCTAACATATTAAGCTAATAGTTGAATTCAAGTTATGCTTCATGATGAAAAGCTTTATTACTTAACTCTAACCTATTAAACACTCTAATCTTATTAATGAAGCCTTAGTCCTTTTTCAAGTTTGAATTCAAGCCATTTGTTACTTAGTTGGCTTGAATATTTTCAATTAGGCTATTTAGTAGTACTTTCATCTTTTTAGCCCTTTGTGAATTCTCAATGGATACTTCAAAGCCCTCCATTCATTGTAATCCGGAGGAGGCAAAAGAGTTGCAATGACAAGTAACTGGGTTGTTAAAGAAGGGTTATAAGAGGGAGAAAAAAAATATAAAGAAATGGGAAAGTATGTGTCAACAATGTATAAAAAGAGAAATGTGGGGAGTGTTAATGGAGAAATTATTGGGAGAGAGTTAAGCGAGAACTATAGCAAAAGAGTAATGTGAGGAGAGAAAAGAGAGTAAAGTGAATATAGAGCAAAGGTGTGAAGAGATTACACAAAAAATGTGTGGAAAGAGAAGAGAGTAGAGGGTGGTAAGAGATTAGAGAAAGAAAATGTGGCGACAAAATGATCATGTTATTAAATTTTGTGCCTACACCAAACTTATAAGAAATGCAAGTCTTCAGCAAAGACTCCTTCTTGAAAGAAATACAACGTATTCCTAGTTCCAAGGGAGTGTAAATGTGTTTGTTCCCATGAATATTGTGCCTGTTATGGGCATACAAGCTATTTTCAAGATCATTAAGTACGAATAACTTATTGCAACAAAAGGAGGATTCTTCTTAGGAAGAAATGAAGAGATAGTCAAATTATTGAGTAATTATACCGAAAATACTTGTAAGAAATGCTAGTCTTCAAAAGAGACTCCTCATTGATTTCAATTCAACGTATTCTGTGATGCAAGTGAGTGTATATGTGTTTGTTGCCATGAATATTGTGCCTATTGTTGGCACATATGCTATTTTTGAGATCATTAAGTGTGAATGAGTTATTGCAACAAAAGGTCGAGCCTACTTAGGAAGAAATGAAGGGATGGCCTCATTGTTTAGTAACTGTAGTGAAAATGCTTGTAAGAACTTGTAATTGAATGAAATTCAACGCATTCCTAGTTCCAAGGGAGTATAAATGTGTTTGATGCCATGAATATTGTGCCTGTTGTCGGCACACAAGCTATTTTCAAAAACATTAAGTGTGAATGACTCATTGCAAGAAAAGGTGGAGTCTACTTAGGAGGAAATGGTGAGACGGTCACATATTCTATAATTATACCGAAAATACTTCTAAGAAATGCTAGTCTTCAAAAGAGACTGCTTGTTGATTTAAATTCAATGTATTCCTAGATCCAAGGGAGTGTAGATGTGTTTGTTGCCATTAATTTTGTGCCTGTTGTTGGCACACAACCTACTTTCGAGATCATTAAGTGTGAATGAGTTATTGCAACAAAAAGTCGAGCCTTTTTAGGAAGAAATGAAGAGACGGTCACATTATACAGTAATTATACTGAAAATACTTGTAAGAAACACTGGTCTTCAATAAAGACTCCTTTTTGAATTAAATTCAATGCATTCCTAGATCCAAGGGAGTGTAGATGTGTTTGTTGCCATGAATATTGTGCCTGTCATGTGCACGCAAGATATTTTCAAGATCATTAAGTGTGAATAACTTATTGTAGGAAAAGGTGAAGCCTTCTTAGGAAGAAATGAAGAGACAGTCACATTATTTAATAATTATACCTAAAATAATTGTAAGAAATGCTAGTCTTCAACAAACACTCCTCGTTGAATGAAATTCAATGCTTTCCAAGTTCCAAGGGAGTGTAGATGTGTTTGTTGCCATGAATATTGTGCCTGTTGTGGGGACACAAGCTATTTTGAAGTTCATTAAGTGTGAATGAGTTATTGCAAGAAAAGGTGGAGCCTTCATAGGAACAAATGATGAGACGATCATATTATTTAGCAATTATATCAAAAATACTTGTAAGAAATGCTAGTCTTCAACAAAAACTCCTTCTTGAAAGAAATTCAACATATTCCTAGTTCCAAGGGAGTGTAGATGTGTTTGTTGCCTTGAATATTATGCCTATTGTGGGCACACAAGCTATTTTCAAGATCATTAAGTACGAATGACTTATTGCAACAAAAGGAGGATTCTTCTTAGGAAAAAATGAAGTGACAATCAAATTATTGAGTAATTATACCAAAAATACTTGTAAGAAATGCTAGTCTTCAAAAGAGACTCCTCGTTGATTTCAATTCAACGCATTCCGTGATGCAAGTGAGTGTATATGTGTTTGTTGCCATGAATATTGTGCTTGTTGTTGGCACAAATGCTATTTTCGAGATCATTAAGTGTGAATGAGTTATTGCAACAAAAGGTTGAGCCTACTTAGGAAGAAATGAAGGGACGGTCTGATTGTTTAGTAGCTGTAGCGAAAATGCTTGTAAGAAAAGTTAGTCATCATCAAAGACTCATAATTGAATGAAATTCAACGCATTCCTAATTCCAAGGGAGTATAAATGTGTTTAATGCCATGAATATTGTGCCTGTTGACGGCATACAAGCTATTTTCAAGATCATTAAGTGTAAATGACTCATTGCAAGAAAAGGTGGAGCCTACTTAGGAGGAAATGGTGAGACGGTCACATATTTTGTAATTATACCAAAAATACTTCTAAGAAATGCTAGTCTTCAAAAGAGACTGCTTGTTGATTTAAATTCAACGCATTCCTAGATCCAAGGGAGTGTAGATGTGTTTATTGCCATGACTATTATGCCTGTTGTGGGCACGCAAGCTATTTTCAAGATCTTTAAGCGTGAATTACTTATTGCAACAAAAGGTGGAGCCTTCTTAGGAAGAAATGAAGAGAGGGTCACATTATTCAGTAATTATACTTAAAATCTGCTAAGAAATGCTAGTCTTCAACAAACACTCGTTGTTAAATAAAATTCAATGCATTCTACGTTCTAAGGGAGTGTAGATTTGTTTATTGCCATGAATATTGTGCCTATTGTCAGCATACTAGCTATTTTCAAGATCATTAAGTGTGAATGAGGTTTTTCAACAAACAGTGGAGCCTTCTTCGCAGGAAATGTTGAGACGGTCACATTATTCTGTAATTATACCGAAAATACTTGTAAGAAATATTAGTTTTCAACAAAGACTCCTTGCTGTATTAAATTCAACGCATTCCTAGATCCATGGGAGTATAGATGTGTTTGTTGCCATCAATATTGTGCCTTTTATGGGCACACAAGCTATTTTTGAGATCATTAAGTGTGAATCAGTTATTGCAACAAAAGGTGGAGCTTTCTTAGGAAGAAATGAAGAGACAGTCACATTATTCATTAATTATACTGAAAATACTTGTAAGAAATTCTGGGCCTTAACAAAAACTCCTTGTTGAATGAAATTCAATGCATTCCTAGTTCAAAGGGAGTGTAGATGTGTTTGTTGCCAAGAATATTGTGCCTATTGTCAGCATATAAGCTATTTTCAGATCATTAGGTGTGAATGACTTATTGCAATAAAAGGTGGAGCCTTCTTAGGAGGAAATTATGAGACGATCACATTATTCTGTAATTATAGCAAAAATCCTTGTAACAAATGTTAGTTTTCAACAAAGACTTGTTGTTGAATTAAATTCAACGCATTCCTAGATCCAATGGACTATAAATGTGATTGTTGCCATGAAATGAAGAGACAATCACATTATACAGTAATTATACCGAAAATATTTGCAAGAAATGCTAGTCTTCAATAAAGATACATTTTTTAATCAAATTCAACGCATTCCTAGATCCAAGGGAGTGTAGATGTGTTTGTTGTGGGCACAATAAATGTTGTGCTCGTTGTGGGCACACAAGCTATTTTGAAGATCATCAAGTGTGAACGAGTTATTACAACAAAAGGTAGAGCCTTCTTAGGATGAAATTAAGAGACAATCCCATTATTTAGTAATTATACCGAAAATACTTGTAAGAAAAGCTAGTCTTCAACAAAGACTCCATGTTGAATGAAATTCAATGCATTCGTAGTTCCATGGGATTGTATATGTGTTTGTTGCCATGAATATTGTGTCTGTTGTCGGCACACAAGCTATTTTTAAGATCATGAAGTGTGAATGACTTATTGCAACAAAAGGTGGGGCCTTCTTAGGAGGAAATGATGAGAGGGTCACATTATTCTGTAATTATACCGAAAATACTTGTAAGAAATGTTAGTTTTCAACAAAGACTCCTTGTTGAATTAAATTGAATGCATTCCTAGATCCAAGAGTGTGTAGATGTGTTTATTGGCATGAATGTTGTGCTTGTTGTCGGCGCACAAGCTATTTTCAAGATTATCAAGTGTGGATGAGTTATTGCAACAAAAGATGGAGCCTTCTTAGGATAAAATGAAGACACGGTCACATTATTCAATAATTATACCGAAAATACTTGTAAGAAATGCTAGTCTTTAACAAAAGCTCCTCGTTGAATGAAATTCAATGCATTCTTAGTTCCATGGGAGTGTATATGTGTTTGTTGCCTTCAATATTGTGCTTATTATTGGCACAAAAGCTATTTTTAAGATCATTAGGTGTGAGTGAGTTATTGCAACAAATGGCTGAGCCTTCTTAGGAAAAAAATGAAGAGACGGTCACATTATTTAGTAATTATACCAAAAACATTTGTAAGAAATACTAGTTTTCAACAAAGACTCTATGTTGAAGGAAATTCAACGCATTCCTAGTTCTAAGGAAGTGTAGATGTATTTGTTGCCATGAATATTGTGCCTGTTGTGGGCACTCAAGCTATTTTTGAGATTATTAAGTGTGAATGAGTTATTGCAACAAAAGGTGGAGCCTTCTTAGAAAGGAAGGAAGAGACGGTGAAATTATTCAATAATTATGCCATAAATACTTGTCAGAAATGCTAGTCTTCAACAAAGACTCCTTGTTGAATTAAAGTTGACGCATTCCTAGATCCAAGGGAGTGTACATGTGTTTGTTGCCATGAATATTGTGCCTGTCATTGGTGCACAAGCAATTTTTGAGTTCATTAAGTGTGAATGAGTTATTGCAACAAAAGGTGGAGCTTTGTTAGGAAGAAATGAATAGATGGTTCATTATTTAGCAATTGTGCCGAAAATGCTTGCAAGAAAAGCTAGTCATCATCAAAGACTCATTGTTGAATGAAATTCAATGCATTGCTAGTTCTAAGGGAGTATAAATGTGTTTGTTGCCATGAATATTGTGCCTGTTGTGGGCACAAAAGCTATTTTCAAGATCATTAAGTGTGAATGAGTTATTGCAAGAAAAGTCAGAGCCTTCTTTGGAAGAAATGAAGAGACAGCCACATTATTCAGTAATTATACCCAAAATACTTGTAAGAAATGCTAGTCTTCAATGAAGACTCCTTATCGAATGAAATTCAACTCATTCTTTGTTCCTAGGGAGTGTAGATGTGTTTGTTGCCATGAATATTGTGCTTGATGTCAGCACTCAAGCTATTTTTAAGATCATTAACTGTGAATGACTTATAGCAACAAAAAGTGGAGCCTTCTTGCAAAGAAATGAAAAGACAATCACATTATTTAGTAATTATACCAAAAATACTTGTAAGAAATGTTAGTCTTCAACAAAGACTCCTTGTTGAATTAAACTTAATGCTTTCCTAGATCCAACGGACTGTAGATGTGTTTGTTGCATGAATATTGTGCCTGTTGTGGGTACACAAGCTATTTTCAATATCATTAAGTGTGAATGAGTTATTGCAACAAAAGGTGGAGCCTTCTTAGGAAGAAATCAAGAGACGGTCACATTATTTAGTAATTATACCAAATATACTTGTAAGAAATGCTAGTCCTCAACAAAGACTCCTTGTTGAATTAAATTCAATGGATTCCTAGATCCAAGGAAGTGTAGATGTGTTTGTTGCCATGTATATTGTGCCTGTTCTGGGCACACAAGCTATTTTGAAGTTCATTAAGTGTGAATGACTTATTGCAACAAAAGGTGGAGCCTTCTTAGGAAGAAATGAAGAGACGGTCTCATTGTTTATTAACTGTAGCAAAAATGCTTGTAAGAAAAGCTAGTCATCATCAAAGACATGTAATTGAATGAAATTCAATGCATTCCTAGTTCCAAGGGAGTATAAATGCATTTGATGCCATGAATATTGTGCCTGTTGTTGGCACACAAGCTATTTTCAAGATCATTAAGTGTGAATGAGTTATTGCAACAAAAGGTGAAGCCTTATTAGAAAGAAAGGACGAGACGGTGAAATTATTTAGTAATTATACCGAAAATACTTGTAAAAAATGCTAATCTTCAACAAAAACTTTGTGATGAATTAAATTCAACGCATTCCTAGATCCAAAGGAGTGTAGATGCATTTATTGCATTGAATATTGTGCCTATTCTTGGCACACAAGCTATTTCTGAGATCATTAAGTGTGAATGAGTTATTACAACAAAAGTTCAAGCCTTCTTAGGAAGAAATGAAGAGATGATCTCATTATTTAGTAATTATACCAAAAATGCCTGTAGGAAAAGCTAGTCTTCATCAAAGACTCATTGCTGATTGAAATTCAACGCATTCCTAGTTCCAAGGGAGTATAAATGTGTTTGTTGCCATGAATGAGTTATTGCAATAATAAGTGGAGCCTTCTTACGAAGAAATGAAGAGATGGTCACATTATTCAGTAATTATATCGAAAATACTTGTAAGAAATGCTAGTCCTCAACAAAGACTCCTTGTTGATTTAAATTCAATGAATTCCTAGATCTAAGGGAGTGTAGATGTGTTTGTTCCCAGGAATATTGTGCCTATTGTGGGCACACAAGGTATTTTGAAGTTCATTAAGTGTGAATGAATTATCGCAACAAAAGGTGGAGCCTTCTCAGAAGGAAATGATGATACAGTCACATTATTTTATAATTATACCAAAAATACTGGTAAGAAATGTTAGTTTTCAACAAAGACTCCTTGTTGAATTAAATTCAATGCATTCCTAGTTCCAAGGGAGTGTAAATGTGTTTGTTGACATGAATATTGTGCCTTTTGTGGGCATGTAAGCTATTTTCAAGATCATTAAGTGTGAATGAGTTATTGGGACCAAAGGTGGAGCCTTCTTAGGAAGAAATGAAGAGATAGTCACATTATTTAATAATTATACCAAAAATACTTGTAAGAAATGCTAGTGTTGAACAAAGACTCCTCATTGAATTAAATTAAATGCATTCCTAGTTCCCAAGGGTGTGTAGATGTGCTTGTTGCAATGAATATAGTGCCTTTTACGAGCATTCAAGCTATTTTCAAGATCATTAAGTCTGAATGGGTTATTGTAACAGATGAAGGAGCCTTGTTAGAAAGAAATGCAAAGATGGTCTCATTATTTAATAATTATACTGAAAATGCTTGTAAGAAATGCTAGTCATCATCAAAGACTCCATGTTTAATTAAATTCAACGCATTTCTAGTTCTAAGAGAGTATAGATGTGTTTGTTGCTATGAATATAGTGCCTATTATGGGCACAGAAGCTATTTTCAAGATCATTAGGTGTGAATGAGTTATTGCAAAAAAAGGCCAAACCTTCTTAGGAAAAAATGAAGAGACGGTCACATTATTCAATAATTATACCAAAAATATTTGTAAGAAATGCTAGTCTTCAACAAAGACTCCATGTTGAAGGAAATTCAATGCATTCCTTGTTCTAAGGGAGTGTAGATGTGTTTGTTGCCATGAATATTGTGCCTATTGTGGGCACACAAGCTATTTTCAAGATCATTAAGTGTGAATGAGTTATTGCAACAAAAGGTGGAGCCTTCTTAGAAAGGAAGGAAGAGACGGTCAAATTATTCAATAATTATGCCGAAAATACTTGTCAGAAATGCTAGTCTTCAACAAAGACTCCTTGTTGAATTAAATTTGACGCATTCCTAGATCCAAGGGAGTGTAGATGTGTTTGTTGCCATGAATATTGTGCCTATCGTTGGCACACAAGCAATTTTCGAGTTCATTAAGTGTGAATGAGTTATTGCAACAAAAGGTAGAGCTTTGTTAGGAAGAAATGAATAGATGGCCTCATTATTTAGCTATTGTGCCGAAAATGCTTGCAAGAAAAGCTAGTCATCATCAAAGACTCATTGTTAAATGAAATTCAATGCAATCCTAGTTCTAAGGGAGTATAAATGTGTTTGTTGCCATGAATATTGTGCCTGTTATGGGCACAAAAGCTATTTTTAAGATCATTAAGTGTGAATGAGTTATTGCAAGAAAAGTTGGAGCCTTCTTAGGAAGAAATGAAGAGACAGTCACATTATTCAGTAATTATACCCAAAATACTTGTAAGAAATGCTAGTCTTCAACGAAGACTCCTTATTGAATGAAATTCAACTCATTCTTTGTTCCCAGGGAGTGTAGATGTGTTTGTTGCCATGAATATTGTACTTGTCAGCACTCAAACTATTTTCAAGATCATTAAGTGTGAATGACTTATAGCAACAAAAAGTGGAGCCTTCTTACGAAGAAATGAAAAGATGGTCACATTATCCAATAATTATACCAAAAATACTTGTAAGAAATGTTAGTCTTCAACAAAGACTCCTTGTTGAATTAAACTTAATGCTTTCCTAGATCCAACGGACTGTAGACATGTTTGTTGCATGAATATTGTGCTTGTTGTGGTACACAAGCTATTTTCAAGATCATTAAGTGTGAATGAGTTATTGCAACAAAAGATGGAGCCTTCTTAGGAAGAAAAGAAGAGACGGACAAATTATTTAGTAATTATACCGAAAATACTTGTAAGAAATGCCAGTCTTCAACAAAGACTCCTTATTGAATGAAATGCAATGCATTGCTAGTTCAAAGGGAGTGTATATGTGTTTGTTGCCATCAATATTGTGCCTATTGTGGGCACACAAGCTATTTTCAAGTTCATTAATTGTAAATGAGTTATTGCAACAAAAGATGGAGCCTTGTTAGGAAGAAATGAGGAGACGTTCTCAATATTTAGTAATTGTAGCAAAAATGCTTTTAAGAAAAGCTAGTCATCATCAAAGACTCCTTGTTCAATGAAATCCAACGCATTGTTAGTTCCAAGGGAGTGTAGATGTGTTTGTACCTATGAATATATTGTGTTTTGTGGGCATTCAAGCTATTTTCATGATCATTAAGTGTGAATGAGTTATTGCAGCAAAAGGTGGAGCCTACTTAGGAAGAAATGAAGAGACGGTCATATTATTCAGTAATTATACCAAAAATACTTGTAAGAAATGATAGTCTTCAACAAAGACTCCTTGTTGAATTTAATTTAACGCATTCCTAGTTCCCAAGGGTGTGGTGATATGCTTGTTGCAATGAATATAGTGCGTTTTGTGGGCATTCAAACAATTTTGAGTTCATTAAGCGTGAATGAGTTATTGTAACAAAAGGTGGAGCCTTGATAGGAAGAAATGAAGAAACGGTCTCCTTATTAAGTAATTGTACCAAAAATGCTTGTCAGAAATGCTAGTTATCATCAAAGACTCCTTGTTTAATGAAATTCAATTTATTCCTAGTTCCAAGTGAGTATAGATGCATTTGTTGCCTTGAATATAGTGCCTGTTGTGGGCACACAAGCTATTTTCAAGTACCTCTTCTTGTGGTGTCCAACTCGACTTATCACTCCCAATGCCTTTATTTTTTGGAGTGTGGCATCCATATCCTTCTCAAATATCCTAGGTTTGTGTTCCTTTGAATGTTGGGTTTAGGGTTTATGTTATTAAAGTTTAATCTAACTTTCCTAGATATTCTTTGATTCCTTGTGTGTGTTGGGTCCCTAAGCCACATCTTGTAGGGTTTTTCACATTAGTCATGTAAGGCAAGGAAGGATGCAAATTTGATCACTACCCCACCTAAAACACATGTTCTTTTTGATAATCTCAATTAGTGGTGCAGCAATGATATTAAAGTCCCTAACAAGCATCTATAGAAACTAGTCAGACCATAAAAGCTACGCACATCATTAATTAACTTAGGTCTAGGCCAATCACAATTGCCTTAACTATTTTCTGTTAACCTCAATACCTTTAGCACCTATAACATAGCCAACAAATGTGATTTGAGTAATACAAAAGGAACATTTCTTCAAGTTAGGATACAATTTCTCAAAACGTAAAACAATTAAAATAGAATGTAAATAATCAAGATACTCTTTTGGGCCTTAATATAAACCAAAATATCATCAAAATACATAACCACAAGTTTACCAATTAATAAATGCAAAACGTGATTCATTAGTTGCATAAAAGTGCTTGGTGCATTAGTGAGACCAAATAGCATAACAAGCCATTCATACAATCATACTTCATTTTGAAAGTTGTTTCCACTCATCTCCCTTTTTCATCTAATTTGGTGATATC